>JACEFZ010018447.1:25000-97500 GCA_014155875.1 Cepaea nemoralis
TTGGATGTAGAACAGCCAATTATGTTGTGGATAACTATTTTAGAGCACCAAGACTCTTTACACCCCACTGTTTATTTTCCTAGGATCACAGTTCTTTTATGTAATTTCTTTGTGATTTTCCTGAAAACTATAGAGCATTTCAGTTCTGATGTTCATATTGATGGTATCTTTAGATTTATGATTGATGCTGAAATTTCATACTCAGATAGATCCAGACCTGACTTTGTGAATGTAGTGGTAGCAGCTTGACTGAATGCAGTAGCCACTTAACTGAGTGAGGCAGCTGAGATAGTGAAGCCAAATACTATTCCACAGCAACGTCCTGCAAATTTTCGCCACCCTTCCAGGACAGGTATCACATATCCTTTAGTCTAGGTAAATTGGTGAGAAAAGCAGCGAGCCATAATAAATCAAACCGGGAAACAAAAAACAAAAAAGAAAACACAAGAACATAGTCTACACTGACTGAATGCTACCGAGATCCAAGAACGGGATGGGAGACCAACCAGGGTGCACCAAGTTTGCTTCCACAGATTATAAATAGGCCAGCAGAAGAGGCCCAATAATTATAATGAAGAACGGATGCAACACTGAGGACAATGTATGATACAGTGGCGCAGCCAGGAGATAGATAATTGGATAGAGATGAATATGTAAATAATCTTGCAATTGTACTGCATTGATTGTTGTATTTTATGACATGTATAATCAATAGCTCCATTTATATATAATAAATGATGAAAATTACGGGTCATTTTCTCTTTTGAGAGTTCTCTTGTCATAGTAAAATTGTTGCAAGTAATCACCCTAGATTAATTATTTATTTGGTAGAGGAGAAGCAAGGAACCATCCTAAGGACGTTTAGGATACTCAGTAAAAATGTCATTATTTTCCTGGAGATATTCCTTGGTTTTCCATAACTCTATTTAATGGTCTCAAATCATTGAGCCAGTAACAGCTAAATTAATTATAACGGGCAGGATCACATTAAGAAAGAGGAACAGAGGATCTTTTATCTCTTTGGGGTTGAGCCATCAACTATACATCCGACAGGTCGGTCGTCCGACATGTCAAAAGCTAATGGGCCTTTACGGCTCAGGCCAGAGGGAGAATTGTGAAGGAGGACTCTGGTGCTTTTACTGAGACCACAAGTAGCGTGAGTTTAGAAGTCATGGCAGTAAGTAAAGCAATAACATGGCTCGAGACACAGACATTCACTAGTGCATGTTTCCTTAGCGACTCAATGAGCATGCTCAAGAGGATAGAGATGGGGTGGATCCGAAGAGAATGGTTGTAGTCTCTGGAGCGGTCTCGGCTGGCAAAAATTAGGTTCATCTTCGTGCCAGGGCATACGGGAGTACAAGGAAATGAGCGGGCTGACAAGCTCGCAAGTAAGGCTAGTGTGGAGGGGGGACGCGCCATGGAGCATTCTGAATGCTCTACGAGAAGTAAGACTTTTGCGAGAACCATGTGATGACTGTGAAACTACAACCATGGCCATACTTCGAAAACTGCAAATTAAAAGAGGGTTGGCAAAATAAGAATACTACGCAGGAAGCCAAATAAGATTGATAAATCAACACAGAACTGCTGTCGTTAGCCGCTACACGCTGCGGGATTTGATGAGGAGGGGATCCGAACAGTTATGGACTGAATGGTTCGATGTGCAACGAGGATGATCTGTCGACTAACTAACTAACTTATAGTCTTCAGAATTTAGTTATTGCTGGATACGAGGTTGTTAATTGACAGGAATTTAATTATAAAGTGCATGGAATAGTTAAATATTAGAAAATTTTATATCAGGACACAAACTGACTCTGAAGCATTTTGCGTATACGCAATAGCGAATACGAAATGGATGCCCCAATATCGACTTGCGCTGGGAATGAGCAGCGAGACATTATTCATTGTGTGTTTGTGTGTGTGTGTGCGTGTGCGTGTGTGTGGTGAGAGATGTGTAACCTTATGAAATGTACAGAAGAATGTTGGTTCAGTATGGAGACAGATGTTTGATTCAGAGGAGAGTGTACGAATGGCTAGAACAGTTTCATAGGAAACACTCATTGTCTCCGGTTAAGAAAAGATGTACACATCTACTGGGAGCGTCTTGGTATTTTGGGATATCAAATCCCTAAATTGGTGCATATCCCGGAAAGGAGTGAAACTGGGACTGGTAATTGATACAGTGACATGCTAGTAAATAATTTGAAGACCGCGATACGATCTAAATACCGGCGACTTCTCTCAAAATGAGTATGGTTGCTGCACGACAATGCTCGCCCTCATACGGTTGCGCATTTAGTATACGCACTACAGGCTCTGAATTTTGAGGTCTCTAAATATCCATAATACAGTCCAGACTTGGTGGTAATCGGACATTCCATTTTTGGACGCTTACAAGATTGTTTGCTGGTTCTAAGATTTGCAGGTGACAACGAGGTATGGAGGCGGTGCAAAATTGGATTAAGGTCACACCCAAAAACTATTTCTTAGAAGGTATCAACAAGCTAGTGGACCGTGGACAATGTGAGATGCCACGCTTGGGGACTATGATAAGAAACAGCATATACAAAAGTTCATGATCGCAGGATGGCTAGAAACGTTATTTGTAAAACTGCTGTCACTTAGTGACATCCCCTCGTATATTACAAACATAACTGAAGTCTCTTATACCTTAGTTTATGTTGTGTGAACTATGCCGTATGCACATGCCAAGATGCAGAAACATATGCCAGGCAATAAAGTGTGCAATTTATTATTTGTGTCTTCGTTATTAATAGTTGATTTTGTTGCGTTATAAGTAATACACAAACATATTAATTGTTACTAAACCTTGAGGCCATGTGTTGTTTGTCCATCAAGAATGGTGATGGCCATTCAATTATTCCAGTGGGGTTGAAAGTATAGAGCCGTGAGTTCTAAGGTGGCTGGTAAGGCCTATTTTTGTTCGAAATGTTCTTTGAAAATGTGTTCAAGAATGCTTGACGCTCCAGGAGGAGGATCTCCTGCAATGGTTTTTCTGTCCAGACTTTTCTTCACAGCTCTTGAAGTCCTGTTTGCTTCACAAGTGGCTGCACCCTTGTGTAATAATGTACGCCATGAATTTCGGTCTTTAGCAGCAGTCTCCCATCTGTCGTGATGAATTCCAAAAGCTTTTAATGAGATCTTCAGCGTGTCTTTAAAGCGTTTCCTCTGACCGCCTTGGGAGCGTTTAACACAGCGCAGCTTGCCGTAAAACATGCGTTTAAGAAGCCTGTTATCGGGCATGCGAGTAAAGTGACCACCCCAGTGAACCTTATTCTTCATTTCTAGAGTATTGATACTGGGCATGGATGCTCTTTATGGGACTTCAGTGTCTGGGATCTTGTCTTGCCATTTAATCTTCAATAGCTTCTCAAGGCAGACTGTGTGGAAGTGGTTTAATTTCCTAGCATGTCGCTGGTAAACAGCCCAGGATTCACAAGCATATAGCAGTGTCGATAATACGTACAACTGCTTTGCAGACTTTCAGCTTTGTTTGCAAGCTTATTCCATTTCTGTCCCACACATTCTTGCACAGAGTGCCAAAGGCCGAGTTGGCATTGGAGATTCTTGCATTCACTTCTTCATCAATTGTGGCAGCTTGTGACACATTCCTGCCAAGATAGGTGAATTTGAGCGCAACACTTAGACTATGACAATTCACTTTGATATGTGGCACTATGTGATTAATCCCCGGAGCTGACTGGTACATAACTACAGTCTTTTCCAAGTTGATATTGAGCTCAATGTTGGCACATATGAGAAAACTGAAACATTGTGTTGCATGTCTGTCTCTGAGTTGGCATATAGAGTGCAATCATCAGCAAACAGGAGTTCTCTGACTGTGTTGCTGGTAGTTTTGGTTTTAGCTTTCAGCTTTCTGAGATTGAACAACTTTCTATCTATGCGGTAGTTGATGTATATTCCAGTGTCGTCAATGGGAGGCCATGTAAATAGTATGAGATAAGTATTAACAGGAGCTGGTAGTGCACGACGTAGACATAGTTTATGTATCCAATATGTAAATAGTGTGATAAACATATACAAGGGTATAGGTAGTGCGCAACATAGACATGAATTTATGTATCATGATTTTAAACAATGTTGGTTACAACAGGATATTGCAATACAACATGAAACATAATGTCATGCAGAGATCGTCAGGGGAAAAATACAAATACAGACTTAGCACCCATGTGAGCTACTGATTGGTTGGTGAATGCTCTAGAACAGAGGTTCCCAAACCACGGCCAGCGGGCCACTTGTGGCCCGCCAGCTGTAAGAAAGTGGCACGCGAGGCCACGTATTTTAATATAATACGTTTTAATAATTTAAAAACAAATGCAGTCGGAGCGCCCCGTCAGCGTGCGATAATTTACTCTGCTCGTGATTGTTATGCTTATATATTATCGAATGTGCCTGTTCAGTTCACAACGAAACGTTATGAAGTTCCCATACCCCAGCCTTGTCGACCAATCAGAGTGCGTAAAGCGCCATGTTGTTGTCTGTTACAACTGTTTAGCAGAGTCGGTAGTATTGTGTTGGAATTAGATTTTTTCAAATACAAATTTACCGTTAAAGCCTATAAACATGAGTGTGGAAAATCTAAAATCAAACAATGGTAAAAAGCGAAAATGTGAAGATATTTCTTGACGTCAATTCAACGAAGATTGGAGAGATATCTTTCAGTCGAGATTTCAAGAGTTCACAATAGAGGAGGATAATGTTGCCTTCTTCATAAATCCGTTCGTAGTTCTTATTGCCACGCTCTGTCAACTACAGCAAAACCTTCAGCAAGAAGTAATTGATTTGAAATGCAATTCTGCACTGAGATGTAAATTTCTGAAGCTGCCTGCTTCACCTTCAGCTGATCATATGATTTCATTCTGACGACTTTTGCTTGTCGAACAATTTGAACACTTGCGTTCATTCACCCAGAGATACATTTGTCGTCTTGGTTCGGCTTGCAGATGCGAGAAGTGATTGTCCGCAATGATCGTTATAAAAATCAAGCAACGTTCCAGACTCACCGACAGTAACATTAGCTGCGCTTATGACTTTGGGCTCGACAGATTTGTGCCCAGACATCGATATACTGCCATCTGAACTTAAGTAACTGGTTATGAAGAACAGTTACAATTGTACGTAAATTAATTACATTAATACCGATTTTCGAAACTGATAAAAAATTTATTGTTAAATGAAATTTTGATTGTAAACCAAAAAATGACCGCAGTGTAGTAGTGACACTGACTGCCTTTAAAGTTTTAGAATTTTGATGACCAAAGTTAAGAAAGTTAAGAATTATATTGCACGACTTTTATAATTTTATAACGTTATGGCCCGCTAAACTAACGAAAATAGTAGATATGACCCTAGGCTTGAAAAGCTTGGGAATCACTGCTCTAGAGTTCCGACTCTCCAGTCCCGTGCATTGACTTTCAGATCTTCTGAACTTTGAAAGGGGATCTGTCGGAGTGGGTGTGGAGTAGAGACGAAAACGAATACTCAAATGTGTTGAAGCTTCAAATGTGTTGAAGCAACCAGTGTTGTACAGACATAACGACTTTATAGTAAATCTTGAATTACCGTGGCGATAACAAATGCTTCACTTTCTAACAGTATCAGTGACTATGTTTGTTACCCATTTCAGTATACATACGATTCATATATTCACTTTATAGCGGGCGCGTTAGCGAAGATGATAGGGAACTGCGATGATAATGTCATGGGCTCTGTCGGATGCATGTTTGACGCCGGCACTCGTCGCTTGCTAAGCGAAGGAGAGACTAAGCACCCATCCCTGTGCATTCAGGCCTACCAAATGTGATGTCCATATCACATCACATATTCACAGCAAGAAACTGCCTCGCGGCACGTTTTTCTTTATATTCACATTATGTGATATATAGCTTTTCAACATACACCTGACGAGATGCGGCTAAATATGCCAGGCAATAAATTATGCAACATATTGTTTATGGCTCTGCTCTGTGAGTATATGTCGTTGTCAACAGACTGCACCCAATGCCCAAAAAGATTATATGAGGTTTAGATTACTAGTTTATGTTTGTTGTTTATCCGCCGGATCACAAAATACATAGTTTCTTTCATTATATACTACCTTTCCACCAGACCGATTCTAAAACATACAAACTGAATCCGGCAGGTGACAAATGAATATGCAAACTGGCGGATAAACAACTTGTCCCCCGCCCTCATGTTAATCATGTCTAAACTGCACACAGTAGAACCTTTTCTTTCAGCTTGAATCCAACAAATCTGAGCTTCTTTATTAAGTAGACCCTCATTCTCATCAAACTCTATATATTGACGAATCAAGGAAACACAAGCGTCACCATCCTCGTAAAGATACATACTGACATATGCCAGATAAATTCCTTCCGAAGAAGCTGTAAAACTCCCTGTGTCTGAGTTGAACTGGCATCCTGCGATGAATGTGGGAGTCTCAAACATTCCTACAACAGATACTCCTTTAACGCGGGTTGAAAAAGTAGTTACAGCGTTGAATCCGTCGATCATTAGATCTACACAATTAGAAGAATAATTGATTGTTATTGAGTAAAAATATTATTTAAAAAAAAAGAAGAATATAGCATTCTTGGGTCATGTAAATTGAATTTAATTGAATTGAACTTTATTTTAAAAGTGTTACAAATTGGGCACGTAGGCCCGTCTTACATTCGGCCCTTCCAATCACTCATCATTCTTTCATCAACAGTGCATGATACATTCACATAGGGACAAAAAAGAAAAAACATTGTCAAATGAATGTTGTAAGCATAAACAATGCATACGATCATATTATTGACACATCCCCCTCCCACAAACACATCCCGCATCAACCCACACACACATCCCTCACCCACTCACACTTCACCCACCCATAATCAACAATCCCCCATCCACCACACATCCCCCACCCGCCATACATCCCTCTACCCACTCACACATCCCCACATCAACCCAGACATCACCCACCCACCAACCCTCACCCATGTCCCAACCCACTCACGCTCACCCATATACACATGCTCCACCCACCCACATACCCTCAACCACACACACATCCCGCACCAACCCAAACACATTACCCACCCATACCCACACATCTACCCATCCACAAACACATCCCCAAACACACATTTGCTCACCCACCTACACATTTCACATCCACCCACACACCCCACCAACCACACATACATCCCCAACCCACACACACACACATCCCCCACCCACACACATTTCATCACCGACACACACATCCCTCACGCAAACACACCAACCCAAACACACATCGCCTTCACGCATATCCCTCACCCACTCACATATTCCCCTCCCACACACGCCCCAACCATACACTTATCCCTGCACCCTTACACACCTCCCAACCCACCCACTCATTTCCGCAAGCACCCACTCATTTCCGCAACCACCCACTCATCCCCCACCAACCCATACATCTCACACCTCCCACCAAACCACTCAGACATCCCCCACCCGCACACATCTCCCACCCACACAAACATATCCCCGCACACACATACACATCCCATATATCCCCCACTCACACTTCTCCCATACTCCCACACACATCACCCATACACACATCTCCCACCCACACACACTATCACAATCCACACATACACACTCCACCCATAATTTTCCCCACCCACACACACACCGACCCACACACACATCCCCTACCTCCACACACGCATCCCCCAGTCACACACACCTCCCCCATCGATATATACATCAGCCACACCCATCCCCCAACCCATACACACATCCCCTACCTCCACACACGCATCCCCCAGTCACACACACCTCCCCCATCGATATATACATCAGCCACACCCATCCCCCAACCCATACACACATCCATCACACCCCTTACACACATACCCAGAAACCCATCAACATACTCCCACCCATACATCCACACAACTCCACGCACCAATACCCACCTACTCATACACACATCCCTCACCCACATACACATCCTCCACCGAATCTCACACATCCCCACCCAGACACATTCCTCATCCACACACATATTCCTTCACCCACACACAAATACCCCACCCACACACATCTCCCAATCCACACACATACATACCCCATACGCATATCCCACCCACACACCCATCCCCCAAACAAAATACAATGCTCACATCTAGACAAGTATATGATGACTCACATAAGCACTAAAGCTAATGCGAACAAACTCCCACACTTTACACACACATACGATGACGACGATCGTGAGCATTTTAACAAAAATGTAAAAAAAATGGAGAAAAAATTATGCACATACATTGTGTACTGTAAAAAATAGTGATGCGATTCAATAAGTTGATTCCTAAAATTGACATAAATATGATGGAATAAGAAGTGCACACATTTTTGTCAGTACATGTTAGAAAATCAAGTCGCAGTAAAAAAGATAATATGAATTATGAGTATACAGGGAAAAAAACATGGAATATCACGTCGCGTGACATAAATGCGCTTAACTCTCTCTATCTCTCTTTTTTTTTGGGTTTCTTTCACATACACTAACCCTCTCGTTGAGTCATCTCCCCACCCACACACACACATCCTCCACTCACAAACACTCACCCACACACATATCCTTCACCACCCACACACACACCCGAACCACCCAGCCAAACACAACCTCCCACACACACACACCGCGCCACCTACATATACACCCCACACACATTGCCTACCCACGCACATCTTCCCACCCCCACACACACAAATCCCCAACCCATACACTCATCCCCCATACACAACCATCCACACATGTACTCATCCCTCAACCACTCACACCCACACATCCCCTACCCACCCATCAACACATACATCACCCATCTACCCACCCACACTAACACACCCCAACCACACAGCCAAACACACATCCCCCACCCTACCATACATCCTTTACACACCCACACATCCAACCCAAATCACACATCCCCCACCCACCCACACAGACCTCACCCACACACATATACCATCACACACAACACTCTACCCATTTACACATATCCCATATACACACACCCCCACACTTCCCCTATTCACATCCCAACCCACACATCCTTCACCAACACACACACATCTCCGCACCATCGCCAGCCCACGCACACACCCCACCTACAAACACCCTCACCAACCACACAAACATCCTCCACCCACCCACCCACACCCTCACACACAGACATATCCCCACCCACACACACACATCCCCACACCCATCCCCAACACTCTTTACACACCCATCCATCAACCAACACAAATTCCCAACCGCACACACCCATTCATCCACACATCACTCACCCAAACGCCAATCCACCCACATACACATTCCCCACCAACATAACGCCCCACCCAACCAACACCCACTCACATCAACCCATCCACCCAAATATCCCCCACCCACACACATCCCTCACCCCACACAAAAATCCCCCCTTACCATACATTCCCCATCCACCACACACACCCCCATCCACCCAAAAACATCCCCCAATCACAACCCCTCCACACAAACATCCCTCACTCACATCCCCCACATACACACTCATACACACATCCTCACATATAGACACTTAAATGATGCCTCACATAATCACTCAAACCAGTATGAAGAAACTCCCACACTTTATATATTTTTTTTGTTTGCATATCCTTTACAGGAAATCGCTGTCAACAGCAGCATCTTTCAGCTGTCTGTTGATTTCTTTTCAAGATTACGCTCAGTAGTTTGCCATTGCTTTCTGAGCGGCCGTCTCAGTATCCCGCAAGTCACCAGCGGGGGTTGAACCGCTCCCAGTTCTCTCCCGCTACGAGACTCTGCGTGATAAACGGGATTACGGAGAAAGTGGTGTAACCCCTCAGCCAGAGAGACCGGCCCACTTTATATACACATACACTAACGATTGGCGTTAGCATTCTCGCACAATTTGTGAAAAAAAGGGGAAATATATGTACATATACATTGTTTAACGCTCAACTCTCTCTCCCTTCTTGCATACACACACTCATACACATGCGCATCCACACAGAAACACATCCCCTCCACGCCAGCCCACACATCCAGCACCTACCCACACATCCACCACCCACACCATCTCCCGCCACCCACCCACACATCTCGCACCCACAAACACACACATGCCCACCCATGTATCTCTCCTTACCCACATATACTTCACCACCAATCCCCAAACCCACACACTCACCCACCCACACATCCCCCAAACACCCACACCCGCCGCCAATCACCCATCACCAAGCCACGCATCCCTCAACTACAACATCCCCACCCATACACATAATCCCAACCCACCCACCCACCCACACACACACACACACACACACAAACACACACACACGCAAACACACATCATTCACACATGCATTCCCAACCATACATCCCCACCACCGACACATCCTCATTCACACACACACACACACACATCTCCCACAAACGCACATCCCACCACCAACTCAACCCCCGCCACCCACACACACATCCCCACCCACACACACACACATCCCCACCCACACCTTTCCCCCACCCACACCACACACCGTCATCCATACACACAATCCCCACTCCCATCCCTAATGCCACCTACACCCCCGCCACATATCCACACACACATTCCCACCACCCACGCCCACACATCCCACTACCCACCAACACCCCACACACTTACCCACCCAAAAAACAAACCCCCACCTAAAAGCACACATCACACACCCACACGTACCTCATCCACACACACACATCCTCACTCACCCGCACATCTCAGCACACACACATCCCCCACACACCTTCGCACCTACACATATCTCCCCGCCCACATACACATACCACACACACACACACACACACACACACACACACACAAATCCCCAAAAGGGAAAACAAATTGTTAAAATGAAAACAATAATGTATACATTGTGTAACGAATGAAAAGTTATGCAATTCATTAAAGAATATAATTCCCGGAATTGACATAAACATGATGAAATGCACTGTACATATAATACGTACTAAAATCCAGTGGCAGTAAAAATGATAATATGAAAGATGAGGATACAGAAGAAATATGGAATGGCATATATCTCTTTATTTTTCTTTCACGCACACTATCTCTCTCATTGTCTCACGCTCTAACTCTCTCTCTCTCTCTCTCTCTCTCTCTCTCTCTCTCTCTCTCTCTCTCTCTCTCTCTCTCTCTCTCTAATTTGCTCTCACTCTGTCTTACTCTCACAATCACATATACACACACTCTCTCTCTCGCTCTTTTTGACTCATACTTAGTTTTTCACTCACACACTCTCTTGCATATTCTCTTACTTACTCACTCACTTTCACACTCTCACACGCACACACAAACACATAGTGAACAATTATAAAACTAGGTGACTTATGGAGGCATATAGTCGGTGTGGACTAAGTATTGAAAGAGTTTTCAGTTGAATGTGCAGGGACTTCTTGGAGTTCTCAGATCTGTTGGAAGGTCATTCCATTATTGGGCACCAGAATACACAAAGTAAGTTTTGTATAAGTACAATCAAGGTGTTGATACATATAATAAATTTAAACGCTTGCTGGCCATTGCATGATATTGAATCAACGGTTGAAGATACTCTGGGGTATTTTGAGATATTACTTTATTCACTGATTTGGCTTTTTTTTAAATTATCAATTTCAGAGTGTTTAGTGCCAGAAACTAGACGTATAGCCCGCTTTTGAAGAGAACAGAGTCGTTTCATATTGGATTTAGGGCAACCATGCCAGACTGTGGAACAATAATCGAGATGAGATTGATTATAGGATGTATAGAATAACTTTCGCATGCTTTTGTCCAAGAAGTGCTGAATTTTAGCAAGTTCGTAAACTTACTGTGCTATTTTCTTGGTAAGGACGTGGACACGGGAGCCCCAATTTAAAGTCTATCAATTAAACGACCTAATGACTTATGTTAATTTACATTAACTATAGGTAACGTGTCTATGCGGAGTTCGAGGGCTGCCCCAGTTATGGCTAGTGTCTGATGTTTTTGTCTGGTCGTTATTAGCATGGCTTTTGTTTTGTCGATGTTAATTTGCATGCGGTTTTCATTGCTCCATCTAGTAAGATTATCAAGTTCTTTTTTAAATAACTTTCTAAATCACTACGGTTCTCCTGACTAGCATATATAGTACAATCGTCTGCAAATAGATCACATGTAGTATTGAGATATAGAGGAAGGTCGTTAATATAAACTGCGAAAAGCAGCGGACCTAATATTGAGCCCTGGGGCACAACAATATTAAGCTGTGTGGGTCTTGATAGACACTTGTTAAAGGATACGACTTGTTGTCTGTCGGATAAAAATGACGTAATTAGGTTCATCATATTGGCAATAGTCTTCATTTGTTTCAATTTGCTAATTAAAATATTGTAATCTACCATATGAAAAGCTTTTTTAAAGTCTACAAACACTGCTCCATAAATGTTGCCATTGTTGATGTTAAAATGCCAGTTATCGGTCATTTTTGTTAGAGCACTATGGCAGAATATTTAGGTCGAAACCGAGATTGGCTGTCAATTATTAGATCGTTATTAATTAAATGCATGCTTGCTTGTGTTCGCTGGCTTGAGCTCCAACGCGAAGTCCTGTATGTCGGATGAAGGCATCCTGTTGTCCAACACCAGTGTGATGTCATACAGGACATGAGGTTTGCGTGAGTATCCGTTGTCCCATGTCAGGCTTATTGGTGTGCAGACTGGTGGTTACTCGCCGTACAGGCAGACACTCTCCGACTTCGGAGGAATCAGCGATCCTACTGACTTTAGCCAGGACCCTGAAGGGACCTGTTGCCCAGGACGCTCGACGAGGACGCGTCAATAGGTCTTGGCCAGTATATAACCCGGCCCTGGTGCCTTGGAAACACCTCTGCGTCCCATAATTAAATGATGTAATATTATTTTATGAATGTGCTTTTCTAATGGCTTTAATAGCGACGATAGTAAGTAAATAGGTCTATAATTACCCAAGACGCTGTTATCATTTGAACCATTTTTAAATAGAGGATAAACGTTAGCAATTTTTAATGCAGATGGAAAGTAGTTTTTGGCCAGGCATTGATTACATATGAACGTTAAAGACTCATTAACGACTGGGGCGGTACAGCGAAGAATTATATTACTGATCCCATCTAGGCCGTGTGAGTTTGTTGCTTTGTGGTTTGAGAGACATGTACATACTTCTGCAACCGACATAAAGGGAATCTCGGCGGAAATATTTCTAGTGCACTTCTCCTCACAAAATGATGACAATGAACTTAAATTACATGATGAATTTGGTATTGAAGACTTTAGATTCTTTATTTCCGAGTGAAAGAAACAACTGAAATCCTCGCATGTAAGAGTTTGGTGATGCAGACTCTGACGAGTGTTTCTTGTTGGTTAGCTAATTAATAGCCTTCCATATCTTTGTGCTATTTGATTTATCTATAATCAAATTTTTAAAATGGGCTTTCTTTATCCTACGAATTTCATATTTAATTTTATTTCTTAGTCTTCAGTAGTTGATGAAGTCTTTATTTTTGTGTACTGCATCTCGCTCTTTCATGATTTCCAGAACTTCACTAGTGGTCCATGGGGATTTCTGTTGATTATTGACACGAACTACTTTGACTAGTGCGTGTTTATCAAATACACTGTAGACTGTCTTTGTCCAGAAAGCTAATGTATCATCCGGATCAGGAAGTTGGTAAACGTGATCAAGAGCTTTATTTTTTAAGTCTTGAAAAAATAACTCTTGGTTGAACGATCCAAACTTTCTAATTTTGATGCTTAAATGTTTATTTTTAGGAGCTTTGAACCTAATTTTTGACCATGTGCAGCATACTGGGTAATAGTCACTAACTGTACTAACAGGAACAGAACATTCAATAATATTATTATGTTATGAGAAGACAGGCATTTGAGAATATCATGGCAGCTGGAAAGATCAGTGAGGAAAGTTGCAGAGGCAGACTATGATAAATGATGCTGGATGAAATGAGATTGTGTCAAGAAGGAATATCATCAGCAGAGTTGATCCAGAGCAACAAGGTCCGAGATCTGTGAAAAGACATAAACGCCAAATGCCAGCTGACACGACACATGGTGATGTGATGAAAATACTATTCTTAGACTAAAACAAGATTTAATAATTAAACTCATGGACCTGGGGATTGTTTACTTTAGTCACGGTATCAAATTCGCGGATTTTTAATTCTCTGACATACACTCCCATGTCAACCCATCCTAAAATGGATACCATGAAATTCCTAAGAAGTACAGGGCAAATGTGATACTGAATATATCACACATTGAGAGATAATGAATCTAAAATATGTGGTCAGCATTATATACCAGGAGCCGAGGTAGCACAGTGATTACCATTATATACCGGGAGTCGAGGTAGTACAGTGGCTAACATTATATACCGGGAGTCGAGGTAGTACAGTGGCTAACATTATATACCGGGAGTCGAGGTAGTACAGTGGCTAACATTATATACCAGGAGTCGAGGTAGCACAGTGATTACCATTATATACCGGGAGTCGAGGTAGTACAGTGGCTAACATTATATACCGGGAGTCGAGGTAGTACAGTGGCTAACATTATATACCGGGAGTCGAGGTAGTACAGTGGCTAACATTATATACCAGGAGCCGAGGTAGCACAGTGATTACCATTATATACCGGGAGTCGAGGTAGTACAGTGGCTAACATTATATACCGGGAGTCGAGGTAGTACAGTGGCTAACATTATATACCGGGAGCCGAGTTAGCACAGTGGTTAATATTATATACCGGGAGCCGAGGTAGTGCAGTGGTTAGCATTATATACCGGGAGCCGAGGTAGCGCAGTCGCTAGCTGGTTGGACAAGGAAGCCTGGGTCAATGAAAAAGAAATACCGACATCGAAGGGGATTCGAACGTCTCCCAGCCCTTATGCAAGGAACCAGGTTTATATCTGTCATTGTTCTCAATCCCGTGACCTGTCCGACACGGGAGACACTCCCAGCCTACATGAAAGGCAACAAGTTTAAATCTGTATTAGTGTGGTCTAAATAGTTTGGTATCAATCATGTAACCTGTCTGACATGAGAGACACTAGCAAACTGTAGTAGCTACTACGCTACCGTCAGCAGTCAATTGGAGTCAATTGAACACGCCAGCAACCTTTCACACACTCAGTTCTTGGCCTAACCGTTCCTATGAGAAAGAAATAAGTAAGGGTCTTGTTATGACTGATCAATTACTATAGCAGGTTCGTTCTCAACTTCTCAGACAAACATACCATTGGTGGTTTCAAATCTCACAATGAGAAACAAGCCCTAACAGTGGACCGGATTCCATTGTTTAATTGAACCCAAACAGACCTCCAGGCATTGTTTTACAATGATCCAGTTTTACACATGTCTCTTCTTTCGTTTCCATTCATCTTCAGAACTTATGCTATTACAATAGCAATGTCAACATGTTGATCAATACCTACATACTGTCCTTTATGTGAGCAGAAAGTTAACAGAGGCTGACAAGAAATATTCACACAGGGGCTTTCAGATAGTAGTAACATAGAAAAGAATTACTTCTCCAATATGAGACATCTACAGAATGTACACATATCTAGAGTGGCATAAAACCACTCACTAGACGAAGTGTCGTGATATTTGAGAGCGATTCTCTATATCTGCGTGATAGTTTTCAGTAATTTGGCTTCACGAAATTGTGCCAGCAAATAATACATTATTTATTAACGCCATTAGCCTTGCAAGTATAAGTTATAATTTTCCAAGAGAACAGCACCTGTTGTCTAGATTAATAAAACTGCTTAAATTGGTTTTGGATATAACGTTTGCAAATTTAATGCATTTCTTGTTATTCAGTTTCTCAGTTTCATCGTTATCTAATTACGTTTCGTTTAGATCTGTTTACGTTCATCCTGTATTTTTACTTTACGTTAATTTAATATTATTATTGCAATTATTATTATTATTATCACGACTTTGGTGATCGAGTGAAATGGTGAGTCATGACCGCCCACGCTTTCCAGCATGGCACATGATTGATTGATTGATTGCTATTATCTCCATTGTGAATTGAGTTAACTGCGTTTGGTTCGTTATAAGGTTGTTCACTGTGCCTGTGTCTGTCTTCTCTCTCTCTCTCTCTCTCTCTCTCTCTCTCTCTCTCTCTCTCTCTCTCTCTCTCTCTCTCTCTCTCTCTCTCTCTCTCTCTCTCTCTATCGCAAGAGTCACATGTTCCAAGCCGTTTTCATCACGTATTCACTTTCTCATTGCGCAACATTACAGAATGTACATACCGCTCTTCTTGGCACACGTCGTCTCGACTGTGTAAGACAGGTCTGTCAGCTTTTGTGTCACGTCAAGTAACTGGAAAATTTAAAGAATGGTTATTTATCACAGTAAATTACCTTACGTTTGTCCGTGAAAAAAAGGTGGAAGATAAATAAAGTCTATGGACAGTTGAGTGAAATAAAACAGACAGTTAAATTCATACAAGAGACAACATTTCAGTTTTAGACAAATTTCAAGCGAACGAAAGAAGAAGAATACAATTTATGTGTGTCGTTATCGATGTTTCTTTTGCAGTAATGAAACATGGTTTGACAACATATATCCAGCAAGAGAAAGATTTTTCACTTTCCACTGGTGATGTCTGAGTGTAATCCTAGACATCACCTGAAAGGACTCAGTGACACATGTTGAAGTGTGACACACAATCATCAAACCACCATGCACACACTGCCGAGACAGCGCGTAATATACTGGCATGACCAAGTTTAATGCATGCCAGACGGATGTATTCTAATGGACGTTCTTTATACACCGGTTGTAAACGCTAACAAAACAACTGGATGCACTCGGCAAGGATTCAAATTCTGTGGAAGTGAGACATGACAATTTTGGCCATAGACACAACATTGGTGGAACAGTATTCCGACCGTAACAGTTGTACACACTGTAAAAAATCATCTTGATCTCCGTGAAGGAAGACGGCCTCAACAAGTAGAGGCGAAGATAATCCACATTAAAAGGAACCACAGCTTGTGGGGCTTGAGGATTTATGCTCATTTGGCGCATTAAACACTGGTAAGATATTACTGAACCTAGTATTATTGTCTGGGGCGGAGGAAGGGTTGGAAGAGTGGTTTAGGGGTAAGATGTCCCGTAAAGTTAGAAAATTTATAGTTCGAATCTATTTGCGGTTCTGGTCTCTAAGAATGGACATTATAGCACTACAGGAAAACACATACTCCGTCTAGCCCATCACACAACGTATGGTGTAGGTTATGATCGTTCCAGCAACATATTGGATGTTAACAGGCCCGATTATTCATTGCATTCGTTTCTCTTTGCTGCAAACAGATTAAATCGAAATGTAACTCTCCTGAAATATGTTGCTTCATCCACTGGTAGAACTGAATATTCAACAAACAGTCGTTCACAGATAGTCCTCACAATATCTACGTTATCACTGTTATACTAGACTACAAGCGTCTTCATATCTCGGTTACTCCAAATTGAAGACCCACATTGTGGTACTTGAAGATCTGGAAACTGGATGTAACGCCATATCTTCGCTATGTCACGAGGCATGGTTCATTGAACTTCACGCTTCTTTGTCCACCTGCAATCGATTTTGATCTGACGAATTTTCTCCAGATTGTTACATTGTGCTATAAGACTCCGATACTCTGCTACACAATCGTATGTCAGTGTTTGTATTCAGAATGTTGTGGAGATTAATAAAGATCATTCTATGTTGTTCAGGAAGCCGGTATACCCGCAAAGGCAGGTGTTGAGTTGAGTTGATCTAAGAACCGACATCACTGCACTCAGAACATTCACATACGCGTTCCGTCATATCGTTCAACAGCTAGCGAAGAGTCCATTACTAAGCATTCCCAACGCTATCTGATTGAATGTTGTCCTGGTCTTCCCTCTCAGTTTTGAGATTCTTTCAGAACCCCCGCCGATTCTCCGCAATCACATTCCTTCCACAACCGGGTTCTCAATGTGTTTCCGGACCTTCTCCACCTGGTCCCACATGCGCACAACAGCCTCTTCTTTGCCCATAGGTAATCTATCACAAAGAGGTGCATTTCATACCAGCCTATCAGTCTGTTCATTCCCCACACTCCCGCATTGCCAGGGCACCAAAACCATACAATTCTCACAATCTGTGACCTCTGAAGAAAGGTGAGCCATTCCACACTAAACATTTCTTTATCCACCTCAATAAGCATACCCATTAAGACCATAATGAAAATACTGTGTGTTGATGTGGTCTCCTCTAGCCAACGGAATGCCGCTGTTATTGCTTGCACCTTATTCTCATACTGGAGGTCGTAGTCTCATTTGCCACTCTCCTTTTTCAAGAATCGTCTATTAGCCTTCGCAATAAAACCCCAAACTAATGCATCTGTTTCGCAGCACTGACCCATCGGTGTAAATCATTATGTCATCTTCATGTGTGTTACTCTGGATCAGTTGTTACACTTTAAGCTCTGTGCGACTCGCCGCCCATTCTCTGCACTCACGACCCAGTGTTACTATTACATTGTACCAGTCCGACATGTCCTCCGGTAACCCACTCTTTTTCATGATTTATGGTCTCTAGATAACACACCTGAAGTACAGATATTCCAGGGTTGTCCATGGAACAAAATTTACTTTGCGTGATAATTTATGCATGTCCCATGCCGTGCCGTCCCATGGGACATTCCCATGGCATTCCCATGGGAATAACATCCCCATGGCCAAGCCTGGCAGGCTTGTCCATGGGACAAGTTTTTCTGTTCCATCCAATGGTTATTTATGCCTTTCCCATTCCGTCCCATCCCATCCCTATACTATTCAGAAAATCGCCCTTTTTCCCATGGGATTCCGATCGCCAAGCCTGGATATTTCTGCCTGTGCCATCCAGGATCCACGACCTGCCTCGTCTTACCCTATGGCCCTTGACCATATCCATGGCTTTATATAGGGGATGATCCTTATCTGCAGCATCTCTCAGATACCATTTGGGTTGAAGAACTACATACCTGTCCGTCATATTTTGTAGCGCCAGGATATGCCTCGTGCATATTGTTGGTGTGTCCTTTGTGCACCCCTCCTCCACAGGACCGCCCGCATGGCCGCATTCTGTATGCGCTCCAGCCTTTCAAGTTTGCTCTTTGGTACTGTTAGCAGCCCAACCCATACTCATTGACATCAATTGTTAACTGCTGAAAGAGCCTGTAAAGTATTATCTGCTCTACCTTCGTTGCTGCCGTAGTCCTCAATGCATTAAGTCCTTTACCAGCCTTCACCACCAAAGCCTCCACATGATCCTTAAAAGACAAACACCTGTCAAAATTGATACTAATTACTCCAATTTACTCTCTCTACTAAGATTACACCCATTCAATATAATACATGGTACACCTGCCTTCACTATCTGGTTATCCATGGAGTACCACACAACCGATGCCTTTTCTGGATTTATAACGTCCCCTGGGACCCTGTAGCCACATTTTCCGTGACTCTTCTCTGTCTGTACACCAGCACATCATCTGCAAATGTCACAATTTTACCAATACCTGGTGTCTAGATATCGGCGACTTTGCTGATGTGGATATTAAAGAGCACTGGGGACATGCTAGATCCTTGTGGCAGCCTATGCGTCATAGTACAGGGATCAGAAGTTCAGGAACTCATGCAATTCTACGCACATAAATGACTACCGCAACCCATTTGACAACTCAAGGGCAAACCTCCATGTCCAACAGAGTGTAGATAAACCGATCTTACCTTACCCTGTTATACGTATCATCCAGGTTAAGAGCTACCGCAACTGTCTCTTGTTTATTCTGGAAGCCCTCGTAGACATCAAATGCAAAAGTTGCCGCATTGGCCCAGGTTACTTTCCAGACCGGTAAATTCCGAGCCCTTTGGGAAGCAGATTAAGACTTTACAAATGTCACTGGAGCATGCTTACTACCATCTTTTCGATGACTTTGCCAAAGGTATTTTGCAGGGCTATGATTCTGTAACCATTAAGTCTTGAGTGGTCTTTACCTTGCTTTGGGAGCTTTAGAACAGATACCTGTGCAACCAGTCCTGGGGTATTTCATCCGTTTTCATGCTTAGGTTAACACAAAGAGCCATCTCCTCCAAGTTCCTATCATTCATGTTCCTCATATGTGTGACCAAACCCCATCCGGGCCTGACATTGTGTCTTTAGCTTTCTTCGGCACACAGAGGCAGGTGGTTACGCAGCACCATTCTAGTGAAGTGAACCATGGCCTGCTCATTCTCTCGCCGGATAGGAAGACCCCCAGCAAGCTGTTTTGTATATCATGTCCGCTAATACAGGGAATTCGAACCGTCTGGCTGTGTTTCCCACTTCAGGCAAGGCCGTGTACAGCTCTTCTGAGAGACCCATAACAAATATATATTGCAATAGGCAACAAAGATGTAAATCTGTTTATTGCTTTGCAATAATTTATATGTAAGAAACAACGTCGCATCCATCCAGAGAATGATGAAAGTTATCTCACAGTCTTGCTGCGCTTCAGATGGCGTATAGAATTCCCCAGGTGAGGTCAGGCTCGTGGGGATCTATGTATTTGCCGGAAACCATGCTGTATTCCTGCATGGCCTGGTCTACATCTAAACTAAACTGAACTAAACATCAGGGACGGAATGAACAGCGTGTCGCTCCTGTCACACAAGTGACATTTTAAGTTATATATTTTATCGTAAATCATCATTATCATCATTATCATCCAGTGCCTTGCCAGTTGGCGTGGGAGATCATGACTCTCCACAAACTGAGATCTCCGACAATATGGATCAGTTCGTGTGTTGACTCACTTCCGTGCCAAAATACAAGACTGTCAAGAATCTTCCCCTGCTCTCTTCGACTATCTCTTTCCGCAAATTTTCCAGTTGTCACAACATGTTCCACTTTTTGTCTTACCTATAATGTGGCCGAAAAAAAACTATTGCTGCCTCTTTCAAATGTGTGTGACAAGTTATATTTGCGAATCAAGAACACTTTTTTCTAACGTTTAAGGACAATAACGTATTGCACAAAATGTTCTTCATTTTATATAATAAAGGTTTTGCTGGTCCTATTCTGTTATTTATCTGAGTGATGCATCTTCCAACTGGTATTGTTCATGTGCCTAGATATATTAATTTCTGGACTTGCCCTCAAAATAACGTCATTTACTTTAATTGCATATCAAGGCACAATCTGTTTCTTTGATATCACCACGATTTCTGTCTTTCTACTATTCATACTAAGGTCCATTCTACAATATCCGTAGATCCTTTTGACTTGTTGCTATCAAAAACGGTGTCACCAGCATAATAGAAATTTATTATAAGATATTAATATTATGTCGATTATATACACAAGTTATGTAGATCTCATTATATTCTTAACCTTGCCTGACGCCCTTCTTTATGCAATGAAATGTTTCTACCAGATTGATGATTCTTATGACTGCTGTTTGCTGCCAATATATGTTCTTGATTATTCGCAGATCTTTGCCATCAACGTTAAGCTGCTTTAGTAATTTTACATTTTATTATTTCATGTTTAATATGATTTTTTGTAGTCTATGAAGCATAAGTACAGATAGAGTACCTGAACACAGCAGTGTTTTATATATAATAATGGTTAGAATTTTACAACAGCAAATAGGGCATATGTGGCACAAAAGCATAGAATATGGGGTTATGATTAACGCTAGTGAGGAGGAAAATATGTAAGGAGGCAGCCATGCTAGGTACTGTAAGGATGTGTATTGCCATATAATCATAATCATGAAGATGACAGCAGGGTTGGGGAAACCATATTTATGTTAGTGGTACATTTAGTATAATTATATGTCATGTTTTATGTGTGGTGCATTCTGCGTGTATTTAAATTACCATGACAGAAAGAACCAGTATGCCTCTGTTATGGCATCAGTGTGGGTTTAGTTATTACAGGTAATTATATTATGATGGTAGTTTCATTTAGAAGTGCATAGCAATGGCTAGGGCGAATGATCAATAGTGATCAAACTAGGCAAATATGAACTGCACAGTCAGAGGCACCCAAGGGTCTGAGTACCAATGCATGGCATTAATAAAGAGGTAAAATGCACAGGAGGTGCAGGACATATCAAGGACGCTGCACCAGGCTTTATATATTATCCCCCCCCCCCCCTATAACACAATACGAAACACTTATAGTCATTGTTGGTGTACTGAGCAGCACAGAGAGGAGCTGTGGAAGTAATGAACATGCATAAAGAACTGTAATAGAGAAGAGGACTGTACACTGTAATTATATTAGAACAATCCAATGACCAATAAGACAATGGTTGACCCAGGGTGTAACAGTAGATAGGAAAAGATGATGTATCCTGAGATTGCTGAATAGGTAGCAGAGACCACAATGTAACAGGAATGACTGTGGATATTTTAGTGCATTTCAAGTGTAGCTTTACCGAGCAAGCACTCGGGGGTTTGAGGTACTTGTGACTGGGTTTAGTGAAAAAGTAAAGGGTACCAAGGGATGTGAGACACCTCCATTACGTTATTTTGTGTTCGAAGTCGAGTGACCCATTACGGCACAATAATGCCAAACCTATAGTGATTGTTGGCGTACGTAGGTGTAGAGAGGAACTGTGAAAGTTATAGATGTGTGGTGCTTGAGAACAATTTAACATAACTGTGTTTTATAGTAGTGAGTTGTAGTTGTTTCAGGATATAAGGTGCATCAGAACAGTGATCACACTGCAATTGAGATGTAATGATGATGACCCTGGTGAGGGTGATCATGTAATTATGATGGTGATTGTGATGATGACTATGGTGAGGGTGATCATGTAATGATGATAGCTAGGATAAGAGTGATCCTGTGATAATGGTGATGATGGCCATGCTGTTGATGATAATTATGATATCCTCCAGGGGCTGAAATGGCATGTGGTAATCAAGGTGGATAAATGTGGACTATATTGTGATTTTAATCACAATCAGGGATATGGCGTAAGACTGAGGGTATGTGGTGAGCTTGTAGCAAACATAGGATGCTGTAGAATATGTGTGCTCTGTCGTTTATATTTTATATGGAGCATATCATATAACCTATTGATGCCATAGTTGTTCATTTGAAGCATCGTGTGGTTGATGTTAATTTACAGTCCGTGTCTATATTTGTGCCACTAGGACATTGTTTATGTACACAATTGTTGTGGTATTTGTCTAGTTGAGTCTCTTTGCTGATGCAACTGAATGTCGGATGGTGGCAGAGTCTATAATGTTGTGCATTTGTTTATTTATTTGCAGCAATGAGTTAGTACGCTCGTATCAGGAGTCTATAGTTCTTAGTTATGGCAAGAATTATGGGTTTGTGATTTATTCAAAAGTATCTTTGTTTTGAAAAGGGTTTTTATTTGTTTAAAAAAGTCGCTTAAAAGTCGACAGGGTCGACTTCATTGCACCGGGTTTTTTTCCCATATGGCTCGGTCTCTTTCCACAGCATGGAAAGTGTCGCACAAAGCACGAACTCCGTAGCTTTTAACGACGACCCACAGGAGTCTCCGAAACATTTAACTCGTAAACCGAAGGATGCAGCCCAGAATCGAACCCACAACCTTCAGTGCACGAGTCAAACGGCTTGACCACTTCGCCACAGAGACTCCCTATTTGTTTGTTACAGTAATACAAATGCAACTCATATGATATATATGCCTTATTTTTTTTTTAAATTGGATATCCATGTTTTGATTGAGTTGCTCAAAACGGTAATAAAACTGATATCAGTATGTGGTTTGTTTTGTTATTTGGGTCGAAAAATCGCAGCTGTTGGGACTGCCTGTGATATAATTCATTACTGGAATCAAAAAGTGAAATATTTTGATTGTCTGTCGGCCAGAACCTGATAACAATATTCTTCCTACCCTATCTCTTTCTTGGTAAGCGAGGAAATGTGTGAGGTGCTTAAACTCTATGATCTTTTATTCTTCTTCTTAACTTTGGCCCGAACGCAGTCGACGTTGTGCTTCTTCTCATTCTAGCACCTAAGTATGGAGAAGCTATGTCTCCTCTTGCTACATCATTTCCTTCGTTTATTTATATATATATATATATATATATATATATATATATATATATATATATATATATTATATATATATATATATATATATATATATATATATATATATATATAGCGTTGTGCCCTTTCCCCCACAAATCCACGATGTTCATCACTAATTTCTGGTTAAATAATATGTCTTATTCTTTTCATAATTATTCTCAGTAAGAGCTTTGCTAAGTGACTTTGTCACGTTGATGTAAAATCATAATATTGCTTACATCATTTCATCCGTCTATCATTTCACACCACTACCTAGTATATGTGCATATCTTATGTCTTGTATTTGAATCTCATATTTCTATCTTAATATTTTTCAAGTGTACATAATTGTGTATGTGTATATGTTATTTACAGTACTTGGCGGGGGCTCATTATATTAACCAGGGAGGGGAGATTGTCAGGGAGCAAATATGCCCTGCCTATTATTCAATTAAGAGATGTAAACCTAGGCACCTAACCTCCTCCTTCCCACTCCAAGTATACCAACTCGCCAAAATTAAAAATTTCCTTGACGAAAACACAAGAAAGATATTCTATACTTCTCATATACAAACACATATTGATTACTGCTCCACAGTCTGGGATGGATGCTCCAAATCAATAACAAAACGCCTATATTCACTCCAGAAAAGGGCAGTGCGTTTAATTAATGGTGAAAAGCTTACCGACAATTCTAACCTATATAAACGTCTCCGGTTACTGCCACTCCACAAGCGCCTGCTTTTTAATAAGACCAAACTAATTCACAAAATCCTATTTCAAAATGCTCCAAGCTACCTTTGGCCATTGTTTAAATATAACGCTAGACATAGCGAACGACTAAATATACTTCATGTCCCTAAACCTAGGATAGACTTATATAAAACAAGCTTAGCATACTCTGCCGCTCAGTTGTGGAACAATCTTCCACAAGAAATCAAAGACACCACCAATCATGATACATACATTCGCAACCTGTTTGAACACTACCTTAGTACAGACTACATGCCCCCATAACAAACAACACAAAAAAGACAATAATGGTAACTTATCTCAAACGACAACTAGCCAAAAAACATTCCCTTATGTATGGCACGTTACACCCTCCTTAGGTATTTATAATGCCCATGTTAAACACTACCTCAGTGAGTCATTTGTTATTGATTATTTTTCATGCGTTTTAATGTTCTTTTGTTGTCAAAAGTTGCTTCATAAGTGATGTTGAATGAAAGAATGTATGAGAGGAAATAGAGAAGAAGGGCAGAATGTCAGACGGGCCTGCGTGCCCAATTCTTAACCCTTTGAAAATAAAGACTTATTATTATTATTATTATCCTTGGGTGATACCAAGACCATCTACTTGTAATATTTTATGAGCCATTTCCAGCTGTGTGTATCTAGGGACTTTGTCTCTATTCAGCCTAAAATACATGTGTCCCGAGATTGCTTGCGTGGGTTGTGAAGAGTCGCGCGGAGGTGAACCCCAACCCACTACACCGCCAGTGTGAGTGCTAACTCAATTAACTAACAAATTGGAGTTTACAAAACTCCCTAGTAGTACATGTCTGATAATGACAAACCTTTGCTGATAGGCCTTTGTTAATTTGACAAACTAGTTCTGATAGGTCTGTGTTCACTTGATCAACTTTGTCTGTCTGGTCTGTGGTAATTTGATCAACTTTAGCTGATAGGTCTGTGTTCACTTGATCAACTTTGTCTGTCTGGTCTGTGGTAATTTGATCAACTTTAGCTGATAGGTCTGTGTTCACTTGATCAACTTTGTCTGTCTGGTCTGTGGTAATTTGATCAACTTTAGCTGATAGGTCTTTGTTAACTTGATCAACTTTGTCTGTCTTGTCTGTGGTAAATTGATCAACTTTTGCTGATAGGTCTCTATTAACTTGATCAACTTTATATGTCAGGTCTTTGGTAATTTGATCAACTTTTGCTGACAGGTCTGTGATAGTTTGATTATCTTTGGCTGACACATATGAATCAATACGATCAACTAGTACCTGCTGATCTGAATACATTTCATTAATGTTTCCTGAGAGGCAAGACACTGTATTCTCTAGAGATTCCAATTTCTGAGAATAACCATTCAGTAAACTTTTCCCCGTTTCCACATATTGATTGAAAGTTCCGACGTCTGACTTCAAACTCTCTGTGTCTTCTCTGATGTTGTTAAGCTTCATATTTAGTTGTTGTTCTAATTCATCTTGTTTCGCCAAAACACTTTTAAGCTGGTTGTAAACATCTTGATATCTTGTCTGTTGGTCACTTTCTAAGTTTGGATTTGTAAACATGTGGCTTTTTTTACATCGTCAGTGTCATCTTCTTTACCCTTTCTATGTATTGTTGCAGGTTTTTTAGCGGAATCCAGTTGTGTGTCTGATGTTTTACCTTCAATTTCACCTGTGAAATAAAGAAAATACCACATAGCATCATTTGTGTTGACTACACAGTTTCATGTTTTTGTGTGGTTTTTGTTTAGTCCATTCTGAACTAACCATACTACTATGCGTTTGTTGCATAATTACTTTAGATTCAGTTTTCCTGACCCCCATATGCCAGATAGTTGATATTTTTACTGAATATCCCGTATCAGCCGGTCTCTCTGGCCGGGGGGTTACAACACTTTCTCTGTAATCCCGTTTATCACGCAGAGTCTCGTCGCGGGCTTGAGCTGTGAGCGGTTCGACCCCCGCTGGTGACTTGCGGGATAACTGAGCCGGCCGCTCAGAAAGCAATGGCACACTACTGAGCGTAATCTTGCCAAGAAATCAACAGACAGCTGAAAGATGCTGCTGTTAACAGCGATGTCCTGTAAAGGACATGCGAATACATAACAATATCCCGTATCAGGCGTCGGCACTCTTGCGAAGCGTTGCACGTGAAACGATTTACAATGGCACGCTGAATAACTTTGCAAGGACAAAGGTTGGCACGCTGAGTGACTTTGCAACTTAACTTCGGCACAGCACTACAAAATGTTGCCGACCCCTATCTTAGACGTTATTTTAATTCTGAAAGGGCGAGAGTCCAAAACTTCGAGCTATTTTTACCAAACGATAGGGTAAAATCATCAGAACGTTTGTTTTTCGTTTTGTCATTGTCATACATTTTAAATACCCTCTAATTAACAGTTACATTTTTGTATCGTGAATATAGCTCTTAGCACATGGGCATGATCAACCCGTAAAATTTAACAATTAACTTAAGCTCAGAAAGAAATACTTCCAACAAATCTTTATAACCATTAAGAATTAACTCATTCAGATTCAGATTATTTATATTTTAAATCAGGGGCGAAGAACATTCTTTCTGCCAAGGGTAATTTGAATTTTTATAACATCATTCTTAGGCCATACGCATATCAAGTTACAAATTAGTCTGTTATGTTTGGTCAAAAATTTAATTAGCTCACCATTAATGTGATGGTTGGAATTGATCCTCTTTGGTGGGGCGTGTAAATGAACCATGTTGCAAAAATGTTCAGTTCCACGTGATTACTTTTCATTCCTTGAATTCTTCATTAAATGTCACAATTAGTTTCGCACATTCACCCGCATATTCAAATGTCGTAGAAGGATTTTGTCCTTCTAAAGTGGAGAATGGTATCGTGTTATTCCTTTCGTGTCGGACTTTCCTTAGCTTTAATTTAGCTTCAAATGATTTCACGTTTGAAGCAAGGAGCTGAGAAGTTGGTTGGGGCCCTGCAGCTTGACGTTCAGCTCTGAGAGGTACTTGGGTAATGCCCACAATGACCGCTAGATTACACACCCACTTTCTGTCACCGAGGTCTCTATCGGTTTTTCTATTCATCTCCATGTATTGTTTGATTTAATCCCGGAGGTCATAAATTTTGATGAGCATGTTTTCGCGACTCAATCACCGTACTTCACAGTGATACTCCAGCAGCTCTTCTAAGGAAGTATATTATCTCTGTTTTTTTATGATTTTGAGTTCATGTGTTTGCAAGAAACGTCAATAATTCATATAGCATATCAGTTGTCTCACTACCTATCTGCCATTGCATAACATATGTTGATTTCTCTATCCATTCTACCATCTGCAGCGGAAATTGAATCTGCATATTGCAATTATCGCAGGTTTGTTTCATCTTTGAGTTCTTCCCAGCACATGAACAAAATTATATCCACACTGAAAATGCTTTACGCCTTTACCAAGGCAACTGACAAAATCTTTAGCAGGTGTGCTTCCAAACAGCAAAGGCAACAAGACTGGGGAAACCCCACTCAAGTATTAGATAGACCCACAAATGTCCCATGAGTAACACCGAAAGACAGCGCAACAGCACGCTTACGTTGGAAATGTTGGACTATAATTTCAACATCACAATATGGAACTCTGCCTACAGTGATGGATTGAGAGTCTGAATATCCATCAGTGTATGCAGAGGTCTATGTTGTGATTTTGAAATTATAGTTCTGCATTGCAGACGAAGCCACTCGGAATGGGTACAGTGGTATCTGCATTCAATATCTAGCTAAGACATTTTTCTCTCTATGTCGACCAGTTTCCTTGTCATCAACTATCTAAACTAACTGACCGCTCTTCATGCGGCGACCAGATTAGTCAGTACCACTGCCAAGACAATCAGTCAAACTATCTTCTTTGCTGACAATAGGTCTAATGTCACTATTGGAACACATGAAAGAGACACACGACATCTGCTCTCTACTCTCATTCTCTCTCTCTCTCTCTCTCTCTCTCTCTCTCTCTCTCTCTCTCTCTCTCTCTCTCTCTCTCTCTCTCTCTCTCTCTCTCGATCTCTGTCACCCTCTCAAATGACGCTGTCTCGCAGTGAGAAACGTAATGAAATAAGAAAACCGACAAGCTTGCCAAATACGACTGTAGCGAATCCCAATCGCAACACCACATCGCGTTAAATGAAGCCAAACAATAATTAAACACCAAGTTGATCCACCAACAAATGTCTAAAAGCATCTGGAACAAACTACCATCTATAGACTTCGTTGGTGTTCATAAACCCTGGAAGGAAATCTCGGTGAATGACATACCAAATGCCAAACCACCACTGCCTTGTGGAAGTTCTTGTAAGAACAAAGGCTATGGAAACAAGGCCTGACAGAAATGTGGGAGGGCAGAGCCCACACGCTCGTCGTGTCAATCTGCCTATGGGAGGAGTAATTAAGAAAAGACATCTCAACAATCGAAGTTGAAAGATGCTGACCAACGTGGCATGGGACTAGAAATCGGACATCTACGTACTCAATGGATGCTTTGCACCACGAATAGCAAACGTTAATGGAAAAAAAGGAAGAGGAAAAAGGCAAAGAAGAAGAAGAAGAAGAAGAAGAAGAAGAAGAAGAAGAAGAAGAAGAAGAAGAAGAAGAAGAAGAAGAAGAAGAAGAAGAAGAAGAAGAAGAAGAAGAAGAAGAAGAAGAAGAAGAAGAAGAAGAAGAATTCGACTTGCGAGCACACACGCTTCACCTCATCCTAACCCTATTCCGCGACTGCATGTATGAAACCATTTCCTCCACCACCCGTTTCCACTATCTCCCAGACTTCAGAGCACACCCCGCAGACCCACCCGTCTATATAGATGCTAGACACCAGCTTTACCTGCAGGAAGTCACACTAAAAATTAATCTCTGGGTTACCCAGCAGGACCTGTAATGGACAGCAGATTTTATCCAGACAATAGAAGTTGGAGTCTTGAGCTTAGATACCACGGACCTCGGAAAAAGAAGATTCTAAGTAAGTGTTGCTAAAGTGCTCATGTGACTTAATGTACGGTGGTTGGTATTGTATAGTGTCTGCTGCTTCGAGAAAGCTTAACTACAGATTCTTCGTTAAATAATATCAGTTCTGTAATTGGTAATTTTTCTCGTGATCTTTCTCTCTTGTATCTTTTAATTGTCCCACTACTACAATATGCTCGAGGGCCACTGTAGCTCTGTGACTAGCACTCTTGCATGCCGGCCCATAGGTCACGAGTTTAAATCCGCATCGAGGTGAGACTGTTTGTAAACATTTAACTGGCTTCCAACCAAGGTAGTTTGCAGGCTAGACACTAGCGTTCTACTCGGTGGTCATGGGTTCCATTCCCAGCAGGACGAGGGCTCCCAGGTGGAACCAACCTACAATGGACACCATGAATGACTTGGGAAGGTAAGGTGGTCGGCGAGATACCGAACACTTCACTTACCGAGTGAGGATTGGTCTTTAAAACTTTGGGTCTAGCATTAATGCCCAAAAACTTCAGGTGTGTACAAGGGTGCTATACGTTTAAAAAAATAAATTCAGGTCAGCCCAGTCTACAATGAGTATCAGAAAAAAATATTAGGAAGTAAAGGCGGCCATCGTGCATTGATCCCAATAACCATGGAGTGTTGATGAATATAAAAATATGGGCTTGCACTATATACCAAATACATCATGTAGGGAATCTGTCTAGAGGGAGCACGCCTGACACAAATGTATGCCGAAGTCGGGCATGGCGCACTCTCCTCGACAAAGGAACGAAGAAGGAGAAGAAGATACGTCTAACATGTGTTGTGGGTCATTCATACTTTTACAGTGTTCTTTCTACCTCACTAGCCGGTCTCTCTGGCCGAGGGGTTACAACACTTTCTCCGTAATCCCGTTTATCACGCAGAGTCTCGTAGCAGGGCGAGGGCTGGGAGCGGTTCGATCCCCGCTGGTGACTTGCGGGATAACTGAGCCGGTCGCTCAGAAAGCAATGGCAAACTACTGAGCGTAATCTTGCCAAGAAATCAACATACAGCTGAAAGATGCTGATGTTGACAGCGATGTTCTGTAAAGGATATGCAAAACATTTTTTATTCTACCTCACTATTAGATTATTACATGGTATGGACTGTTTTATGTGGTCTTTTATTAATGCCATTAAACGTTAATTATTTGTAAAAGGCATTGTAAAGAGCAATAATGTAGATATACTGGTTCATTTTATAGAGCTATCTAAATGTTATATTTCTTTTCTTGGAATTTTCAAAAAGAACTTACTTTTCATTTCATCACACTTCAAACTAACAAATGCCATTGCCATGCTTGTAAACATTTGAATTTCAAGAAAAGTAGAGTGATTTCTTTCACTTCTTGTTATCCACTGCATTCCAGCATCTATCACCTGAAAAATGGTATATACGTAATTTATAAACACACAAATCATCACCTTTTACAATCAATCAATCATGTGTCATGCTGGAAAGCGTGGGCGGTCATGACTCGCCATTTCACTCGATCACCAGAGTCGTGGATCAGCTACGTGTTCCTGTCTCGTCCGTGCCATGTGGCCACGCCATCCACCTTTTACATGCATGTAAACATAAAGGGGTGCTAATGTAATCAAATTGTATTGAGCAAAACCACAGACATTGTGACAGATGTTCGTAGGACAGGTTCTTACTACTCTCGGACATAGTTAGACAGTTAGCAGAGAAAGACTTCGCAACTAATATTACCCGTTGAAATCGTCAATAAGTTATCTTAGTAAACGTCCGTATACAGTGCTTTATGTGCAACATACAACATAAAATGCAAGCAATGGCGACATGGGGACAGACGAAATAGAGATGAAACCGAGAAGCAGCAATGCAGAAGTATGCATTTAATGAAAAGATGGAAATTGACACCATATTACAAACAGTAATGGAAAAATAAAGACAATATGAGAGAGTGTGAAATGTGAAAACAACACTCCTGAGCTATATTGGCAATTTGTACGTAAAACTAATGGAACGGAAATCTCGACACATATTTGAACAACAGTTAAGCAAAGTACAATTTGGTTTCAGGAAAGATAAAAGTTGCATTGGAACACTATTCACACTAAGACAAATACGTGAAAACATCCCATCGAATACAGTGACCAACAGAATATTGTTTGTAGATCAGGAAACGTCTTTCGACATAATTCAACAGCCCCCCCCCTTTCCCCTCATATCCTTTACAGGACATTGCAGTAAACACCAGCATTTTTTCAGATGCTGTTGATGTCTTGGCAAGTTTTACGTTCAGTCGTTTGCCATTTTCTGAATGACCTACTCACATACCTCCGTAAGTAACCAACCTTCCGCTGCCGAATATATGGGGGTATACGGGATTACGAACAAATTCCTTAATTTCTTCACCAGGGAGATCGGCTTCGACAGAGTAGATAGAAACAAATTATGGACCATCCTTTACGACAATTGGGTACAACTTCACAGCCATGTACCACTAGAGCCAAATTGCAGTAAGAACACAAAATGTATATCAGATATGTTCACAGTCAATACATGAGTGAGGCGGGGATGTGTACTCCCCCTTCTCCTCCCCCTCCCCATCCCTGCTATTTAATGTCAACATCGACAGCATATCTAAAGACAAATAACATTCAAAACATTTCGAATTCTTTACTTCAGATGAAACAAAAAATTCAGCCCCAATAAATGGGCTTTTATTTGCAGACGATCAGTGTCTGTTTAACAAAGACGAGGGAGGACTGCAAAATCATATTAATAAGATGAGTTAAACATGCAGCAGATACAATATAAGTATAAATACAACCAAAACTAAGGTAATGCAGGTTAGCAGATCTTCTGTAGTGTGTAGGTGGGTGAGAGATGTGTATGTGTCAGGGTGGGATGCGTCAGTGGATGGAGGATGTGTGTGGGTAGGGGTATTGTGATCGAGAGATGTTTGGTTGGGGGTGGGTGGGTGGGGGTGCGTGGGTGCGTATTGGACAATGTGTGCGTGAGTGAGTGTGTGTTGGTGGGCGGGTAGGGAATGCGTGTGTGGGTGGGGAGAGGTGTGTCGTGTGTTGGTTGGGGATATTGTGTGGGTGAGGTATGCACGTGTGGGTGGGGGATTTTGTGGTGGGTTGGGGTATGTGGGGTGGATGGGTAAGGGTATCTGTGTGGGTGTGGGTGGGAATATTGTATGGTATGTGGATGAGGGATCTATGTGTGGTGTGTAGGTGGGGATGTGTGGTGGTATGTGGGTGTGGGATGTGTTGGTGAGGGATATGTGTAGGTGAATTGTTGTTGTTTGTTCTTCTTTAGTTATAGTCGTTACCTCTGTTTTGCTTGTGCTAATTTTCATGTTATGTTCCCTACACATTTCATTTAGACTATTCATCTGGTCTTGTAATTCAGCTTCTGATTTTGCTATTAGTGCTTGGCCATCCGCAAACAGGAGTTCTCTAATGGTTAGATTTGCAGATGGTTCTTCTTCTGTGTTCTCGTCATGTGGTATTCTTCCTATCTCTGCTTGGCTGGTTTCTTTACATATGTTGTCTATATATGTTATGAACAAGAGAGGGCACAGGACACAACCTTGTCGTACTCCAGATCTTATGGTGAAGAGACACAATGAACATGGAAATATCGTCATAGGAATGGGCATGGCCCGGACCATAAGAGCCGTTTTTCTTAAACTTCCAGTGCGCTGATGCCGATGTAGTGGGTTCAACCCCTACACCGGTCAGTTGGACTAAAGTGTTGACTTTTTGTCCTTGACTTGGGGATGTCAATTGCAAGTACCCCAGAAGTAGGAGTGGGTTCGCCTGATGACGAGGGACACTGTAAATAAAGCAAGCTAATCCACACAACAACAATAAAAATCAGTCCAGTGCTAATAGAAGTAGTAGTAAGTGTATGCACTTTGCTTTAGTTGAAAGCAGGCAAACGCAACAATGAAAAAGTCGTTTGTGAACACACACAAACTTGTACACTGACAAAACTTCACGCCAAGCAAACAACGCAATCAACAAGGAAGTCATTGAAAATGTCGCACATTAGGAAATCTTAGCTCCTTAATAAACAACTTTGGAGATTGTTTAAAAAACATCACACTTAGATAAGCCATGACAATGTAGAGCAGTGTTTCCCAACCTTTTTTGTGTTATCCCCCCACCTAAGAATTTCTAAGATTCTTATGCCCCCCCCCCCTCACCTAACATATGCATCATTTTTAATGTTCAAAATTTAAATATTCACTAAAGAAACTTGAATTTTTTTTTCTAGAAGGGCTCACGGTTCCCAGAGGGGCCAGAGCCGCCCCCCCCCCTCCTTTTCCAGGTCACGCGTCCCTGTGTATTGGTTGTGTTGGGTGAATTGTTTTTTTTTTTTTTTGGTTTGGCGGTTATCCCAGACAAGCCTCCCCCTTTTTTGTGTGGACCCTTAGTCTCACTGTGAACTATTGCCCGCAGTGATCCACCAGGTCCACATCTAAGGTGAAGATATGTGATGGGTTGTTATTTGATCATCCTGGCCCCCGACCAGACCAGGCTTACTACGGGGGGGGGGGGGGGGGGGGGGGAAGAGAGCAGCAAATGCACCCGATCCTAGCCAAAGGACCGATAGGTTTTAGGAAGAAATCACTAGGAAATTATTGAGCAAACACACTAAGTAAATTTTCAAAACATACAATGGAGAACTGAAATTCAAGTACAACATAATTTTAATGAAAGACTTTTCTATATTATTTTAATTATTAAATTTAGTGAGATCCTTGCGCTTGATGCTTGCTGCAAAGAGATTTTATGTCAGGTTCCAATTTAGTTAATTTCAGTCTCAAGTCTCCCCGTTTTGTTATATCCAGCCGATTTCTTCCATTTTCGAATTGCCCCCCCCCCCTCCCTTGTGGGGCGTGGGCCCCACGTTGGGAAACTGATGTAGAGGTCCAACAGTATTAACAGCCTTAAGCAGAAAAACAAAACAAAAACAAAAACAAGCAAAGCAAATTAAAGAACAATTTTTGAGAGCAATATCTTTCCGGTGGCAACATATGGATACAAGTTATACTGTAATCACTAATATTGAACTTAAATTTTACTGAAAACTTCTTACAATACATTGGACCAGAAGAAGAGAATACTGAGATTCTACAAGGTCTGAATATGGAAGAAAACTGACTGATAAAAATCATCATGTCACGAGAACTGAAATACTTTAGACAATTATTACGTCAGAAATGTTTGGAAAGAACAGTGATGGAAGGCAAGGTTTATAGAAGAAGAGGCAGAGGTCAACCAGCACGAAGACGGACTCAACATACCTCTGCCATGAATATGCATGAGGTAAAATAACTGGCGAAACATGAAGAATTTTAATGCCAGACAGTATAAAGAGCCACATATGCACAAGGCCCACCGTATGATGAAGTTTTACAACGAACCATTTTACCTTGTCCACATACTCATCTACGGCATGATGCATGTGACCCCGCTGTTGTTCCAGTATGTCTAAATTGGTGGAAATAATCTTCTGATTCATATCAACAGTTGATGCAGCCATCTAGGATTAGAAGTCAATTATAGATACACTGTAATTGATGCAATATAAATAAAAGCATCAGATAGAATATTGCTATTCTTCTTCTTCTTCCTTCCTCCGCCTCCTCCTACTCCTCCTCCTCCTCCTTCTTCTTCTTCTTCCTCTTCTTCTTCTTCTTCTTCTTCTTCTTCTTCTTCTTCTTCTTCTTCTTCTTCTTCTTCTTCTTCTTCTTCTTCTTCTTCTTCTTCTTCTTCTTCGTCTTCTTCTTCTTCCTCCTTCTTCTTCCGGGATGAATGCTCCAAATCAATAACAAAACGCCTATATTCACTCCAGAAAAGGGCAGTGCGTTTAATTAATGGTGAAAAGCTTACCGACAATTCTAACCTATATAAACGTCTCCGGTTACTGCCACTCCACAAGCGCCTGCTTTTTAATAAGACCAAACTAATTCACAAAATCCTATTTCAAAATGCTCCAAGCTACCTTTGGCCATTGTTTAAATATAACGCTAGACATAGCGAACGACTAAATATACTTCATGTCCCTAAACCTAGGATAGACTTATATAAAACAAGCTTAGCATACTCTGCCGCTCAGTTGTGGAACAATCTTCCACAAGAAATCAAAGACACCACAAATCATGATACATACATTCGCAACCTGTTTGAACACTACCTTAGTACAGACTACATGCCCCCATAACAAATAACACAAAAAAGACAATAATGGTAACTTATCTCAAACGACAACTAGCCAAAAAACATTCCCTTATGTATGGCACGTTACACCCTCCTTAGGTATTTATATTGCCCATGACACTGCCTCAGTGAGTCATTTGTTATTGATTATTTTTCATGCGTTTTAATGTTCTTTTGTTGTCAAAAGTTGCTTCATAAGTGATGTTGAATGAAAGAATGTATGAGAGGAAATAGAGAAGAAGGGCAGAATGTCAGACGGGCCTGCGTGCCCAATTCTTAACCCTTTGAAAATAAAGACTTATTATTATTATTATTATTATTATTATTATTATATATCCTTCTTTATCGTCCTTCATCTCCGTCTTTCTTCTTCCATCTTCTTCTGTCTTCTTTCTTATTCTTCCTTCTTCTTCATTGTCCCTGCTTCTTCTTCCTTTGTCTCCCTTCTTCTCCCTTCTTCTAACTTCTTCTAACATCTTCTTCCTTTTTATTCTTCCAACTTAGGCCACCAATCTCCATTTGTATACCCTGGACCTCTCTTGCACTGTGATTCCACTGGCTCAAGTCAAGTACCACATGCTTCACTCCTTCCTTCACCAGCAGACCTTGTCCATGTCTCTTCTGCCCAGTAGGGTTTATATAACTGCCGTATCCAGGGCAATGGTATTTGTCTGTATTTAGCTCCTGGAGCATGAGGACATCAAAATCATATATTAGTCTGTCCAATACAGGACCTCTCTGTCTGGCACTGCGACAATTCCAGTATCCCACTCTTACATAGTTGAAACCTAGTCTCTCCACTTTTCGTCTTGTTCTCCTGGCGCCTGCCCTCCTATTTCTATGCCGTCTTCTCACATCATTTCCTCGTCTTCTCCTCCTCACTCTCTTTTCGCTAGCCTCTGAGGGATGTGTCAAGCGCAGAGCACGTGCTCCGTAGCTCCGGCGACGGTTCCCGTGTTTAAATAAATCCATAGGCAAGTTTGGATATTGCATTAGATGTATATGCCACAGTGGACTGTTTTGTCAGAAAGGAACACTGGGCCTGGCTTAAGTAACTGGAGGAATTACCGGGTGATAGGCTACTCATATGTGGAGACTTCAATGCAAGGAACAGAGATTGGGACAGTAGTGGAGAAAATCGACAGGGAATTGCCCTTGCGGATGCCATGGTGGACTCCGATGTGGTATGCATAAATGATGGTAGGCCGACTAGAATTGCAATGAGGCCTGGCGATGCAGACACAGCTATTGATTTGGCACTTGTCTCCCAGTCATCAGTCCTTGATGTAAAGTGGACTGTTTTGAATGACCATGGGAGTGATCACATGCCATACTCAGTCCTGATTTCTAAACCCAGGAAAGTTAAAGTTGGGAGAGCGCGCAAGACCTTCCGGTATGAGTGGACCGATTGCCTTCTTGGTCGCCTCAGACAAGGGGCATGCAACAGGACTGTTAAAACTCCTTTTTTGCAGCCCCCATGGTGGACCCCAGAAGTAGACCATGCTTGGAAAGCAAAGAGAGCTGCAGTGAAGCAGCTAGAGAAAGTGCGATAGACATTCGAATCTCACGAGAGGAAGTGGACACAGCGGAAAATGTCAAGAAAGACAAGGTGGAGGTTTTCAAGCGCTGTGCTGCATAGGCCAAAAAGGCAAAATGGGAATGTTTCATGAAGGAGATTGGAGGTGATAAAACAATGCGAAAATTCTGGAAACTGTACAGGCAGATGCAGAGAAAAGATCGGCCTATGACAGTGGGAACAATCTATAGAGATGATGGTGTGCGCGTGACAACAGACAAAGAGAAAGGAGAGGCGTCTCTCCAGAGATTTTTAGAGCAGACGAATCATAATGATGCGGACACAAGGGATGCAGTTAGAGAGGAGTTATCTGGCACCACGAAGAATATACAGGATAAAGACATCATAAGGGTGGAAGATGTTAAACACATTTTGAAAAAGGCAAAAGACACGGCACCAGGGCCCGGTGGGGTCAGGTATGGCCACATGAAGGTTTGAGCGTTGCAGACCTGGAGGAGATGACCGACTGCTTTAACCAGAGCATTAGGACAGCATAAGTACCGCAGGATTGGGTGCACAGCTATCTCATCCCTCTCCCAAAACCATTCAAGGATCATTCAAAGCTTAGCGGCTTAAGAATCATCTCCCTTCAAAATACATTTGGGAAGGTTCTAAAGAAGATAGTCGCTGTCAAGCTGCAAGAGTTTTTGGAAAGGGGAAGCTTCTTCCAAAAGGCCCGGGGAGCTACTGGCCAGGAAAAGATACCTGTTCAAATGCAGAACTTTTGCCTTTGACGTTTATGAGGGGTTCCAGAGTAGACAGGAAACGATGGCGGCAGCGCTTGATCTCGATGATGCGTACAATAGAGTTCGATATGATATTTTGATGACCGCATTGATGGAGAAGGGGGTCAATCCCTGGTTGGTGAACTGGATAGCAGCCGTCCTGCATTCTCGTCGGGTTGCTCTCCGTCTGGGTGCATGGACCTCAGAGCCACATATTTTAACACCGGTACTGCCACAGGGATCTGCAGTCTCGCCGGTTCTTTTTAACGTGTATACGAGCAAGATTGCAAACCTAGAAGCACCAGGGGTTGGAAGAATACTAACATTTGCAGATGATATTCTTGCATATATGCAGGGGAGGGATAGGGAGCAAACAGCACAGGAGCTACAGGCGACAGTAGACAAAGTGATTGAATGGAACACTGAAATGAGTGCTGTCATCCACCCAGAAAAGGCGGCTGTTTTGTGATTCTCTCTGGACAACAGGACTGTGAGAGCTGATGTCCCAAGCCTCGCGATAGATGGTAGAAATGTCAGCAGAGAGAACAAACTGAAGTATCTGGGGATCACATTTGACAGGAGCCTATCCTTCAAGGACTATGTGGAGACGGTTGTGACGAGATCTCAAAAGGGACTCAGTGCACTTAAAACTATGGCTGCAATGGACACAGAGCAGAGAATCCTTTTCACACTATGCCACCACTTGATCCTCTCAGTAAATGATTATGGATTAGAACTACTCACTGTCTCAGAGAGTCAGCTGGTGAAGTTAGAGCGCATACAGAACGAAGCTATGCGGATCATTCTGAAGTGCACCAGTGACACCCCAGTAGTGTGTATGCGTTACATCCTTGGTTTGCCTACTGTTGCTGGTAGGCTCAAGGTGATGCAGCGAAGGCATACCTCAGAGTAGCTGCAGACACAGATAACCCACTGCATGAAGCGCTGGACGCAGTTAAGGGTCAGCGACTGATAAGAGGGAAATCATGGATGGCTCAGGCGGAGGATACGATCAGACAGGTGTGCCCCAAGGAGAACATTAGGCGAGGAGAGGAGTGGGTCAGAGTGCCAGCGGAGCAGTCAGACTTGTGCAGAGTTCTAATCACATTAAGTCGGGAGTGCAAGGAGTGGCCAGCAGGGGCCACGGAAGTGAACATCCAGCAACTAATTCAGGACAATGCTCACTCGGGTGAACTGATTATCTACACAGATGGTTTGGTGTCAAGAGGTGAGAGAAGTGGCTGGGGGTTCATAGCCAAAGCTAATGGTCGACGTTTGGTGCAGGAGAGCCTGACATATGGTACCACAACATCCAGCTTAAGAGTGGAGGTGGAGGCAGTCACTGCGGCTCTCAGCTGGATGGAGAATACGACACACACACACATTGTGATTGTAACTGACACAGAAAGCATGCTGACAAGGGTGATGAGCATCGCCTGGATCTTTTCTCCGGGGCATGCCGGTGTGCTGGGGAATGAACAGGCGGACAGATTGGCTGGCTCTACAGAACTTGGTGGAGTATTGATACATGACAAGGCAGACGTGGTTGCGGCCTTGTGGGAGCACGTGTACACCTCGGAGGAGCAAATGGATTACCATGGTCTAGCAAGAATGAGACAGCGAGGAGTGACGAGGGGATCTGGCCGACGCTCAACGCTCAGAGGAAAGGCGAGATGGACATATAATCAGATTGCTACTGGTACTATTGGTGTTGGAACTCTTCGCTGGCTGCAGAGGATGGGTACGCACCGCTTATGGGAATGCCCCGAATGCTGTGATGTCGATTTCTAAATCAACCAATCAATCTTCTTCTTCCGTCTTCTTCCTTCTTTTTCCTCCTTTTTCCTTCATCTTCCTTCTTCTTCCTTCTTCCACCTGCTTCTTCCTTCTTCTTATTCTTCTTCCTCCTCCCCCCGTCTTCCTTCTTCTTCTTCTTCTTCTTCTTCTTCTTCTTCTTCTTCTTCTTCTTCTTCTTCTTCTTCTTCTTCTTCTTCTTCTTCTTCTTCTTCTTCTACTTCTTCTTCTTCTTCTTCTTCTTCTTCTTCTTCTTCTTCTTCTTCTTCTTCTTCTTCTTCTTCTTCTTCTTCCTCCTTCGTTCGTCTTCTTTCATCCTTCTTCCTTCGTCCTTCTTTCTTCTCCCTTCTTTCTTCTTCCTTCCTTCATCTTCCTTCCTTCTTCTTTCTTTCTTCTTCTTTCTTCCTTCTTCTTTCTTCTTCCTTCCTTCTCCTTTCTTCATTGCTTCTTATTCCCTCTTCTTCTTCCTCCTTCAACTTCCTTCTTCATCTTCCTTCTTCTTCTTTCTTCTTCTCCTTCCTTCTTTTTTTTTCTTCTTCTTTCTTCTTCTTCCTCATTTTTTTCCTACGCTTCCTTCTTCTTCCTCCTTCTTCTTCGTCCTTCACCTTCTTCCTTCTTCTTCCTTTTTCTTCCATCTTCTTCTTTCTTCTTCTCCCTTCTTCTTCCTTCTTCCTGCTTCTTCTTCCTTTGTCTCCCTTCTTCGTCCTTCTTCTACCGGCTTCTACTTTCTTCTTCGTTCTTCTTCTTCCGTCTTCTTCCTTCTTCTTCTGCCTTTCTCCTCCTCCTTCTTCTTCTTCCTCCTTCTTTATCATCCTTGACCTTCTTCCATCTTCTTCCTTCGTTTTCCTTCTTCTTCCTTCTTTCTGGTTCTTCTTCTTCCTTTGTCTCCTGTCTTCCTTCTTCTACCTTTTTCTACCTTCTTCTTCATTCTTCTTCTTCTTTTTTCCTCTTTCTTCCTTCATCTTCCTTCTTCTTCCTTCTTCCACCTTCTTCTTCCTTTTGTTTCCTTCTTCCTCCTCCTCCTCCTCCTCCTCCTCCTCCTCCTCCTCCTCCTTCTTCTTCTTCTTCTTCTTCTTCTTCTTCTTCTTCTTCTTCTTCTTCTTCTTCTTCTTATTCTTCTTCTTTTTCTTCTTCTTCTTTCCATCTCCTTCTCCAACTCCCCACCCATCCAACTTTTGCTGCTTCTTGTTACTCTTCATAGTCCGCTTTCTCTTCTACTTCTCCTCCTTCTTCTCTTCCTATCCATTCTTCTTGTTTTCCTCAATTTTCTTCAGGTGTCTTTTCTGCGGCAAACATTGGCTATCATTTCTCTTCATTCCTCTTTGTAATCTGATGTTTTAATGAAGTTGATGTTGTTTGCGTTGATGTTATTTGTCGCGAAGCTATTTCAGCTGTCAACAAACATATTTCTCTGTCTTGCCTCTGCTATCTAGCAATCTCCTGCAAGACGCTAATTTCTCCATCCTCTCTCTTGTATTGAAACATCCCATAAATCTCACGTCTTTCTCTCAGAGATTTGATACCTGATCTACACCTACAGGAGCGGAAACTATCGTTGAGGAGTGATGCATTAGGTCTACACATATTCCAGGGCAAGGTAAAATGCATAGATTCAGCTCGATATACATATTCGTGTGTTTAAAATTATCAGGGACCAGCGTGTGTGTAACACATATCAGTTACTCTTTATGATGCCATTTGGTCCACTGATTGACACAGTTCACGATTTGCGTGATAAATATAATATCATTCCACAGTAGTGGTAAGATCGTTTGGTTCGTACGACTTCCTTTGTCGAAAAAAAAACATTTTCTGGGAACGCAATTCGACAAGGCAGGAATATAACAAACTCTTCGACTATTATGACGTGTGCCAGAACATGTGAAGTCCTAATACTTTATTTGCCAACGGTAGGATCTGCCGTGGGACTATATTTATCACTGATTTAACATGTGAAGGAAACGTGATCAATATTAACACTTGTATCCTTGCAAGTTTAAAGGTTACAAAAATATAAAGGATCCCGAGTCCATGCCGTGTTGATATATTGGTTACATGTTGCTGTTGCATAGATTTTTGACCAAACAATATTCAGTGACTGATGTGGTCTGTATCACCTAGACCGCCTTAGTCCCAAGAACATTTGCTGACACCCCTTAATGAGTATTAACTGACCCAGGAGCTATGTGCTCCCACGCCGAGGGACATTTAACGCCAGCACAATTAGCCTGACAGGTGAGTGAATTGGCAAGTGTACTTCCAGGGCTTAGTTTGAGCACGCTTGCCTGCCACACCTGTTGTCGTGTGTTCGAATCCCAATCGAGGAAGAATTTAAAAAGAAAAATAACTAGACACCCAGGTGGACTTAGTCTAAATGGGTACCAGGAAATGTTCAGGGAAGTAAAGGCAGTCGGCGAGATAATCACCTCACCATACGGAAGTGTAGAACAGCCCTTACATTGTACTTTAGTGTGTGTCTCTTCTATCTCTCTCTCTTCGGCATTTTTCCCCCATGTAGCAAAGGCCGTCAAGCAACTCATGCCAAGCCGTTCTTAGATTTGATCATGATTGATTGGCTTTTGCTGCTATGTGTTTCAGGAACGATTTATATTTGTGTGTCTACCTGCATGTCTGTCTGTCTATCTTTGTCGTTATGACTATATGTCTTTCAGTATAACCATCTATCTATCAATCCATCTATAAATCCGTCAATCCATTACTTCATCCATCTAACTATCCATCAAAACATTAGTTTATCCATTTATCTGTTTGTGTATCCACCTTCCCACGTATCACCCACCAGCCTGTAATCTATCCATCTATCGATTTACTTTCCTATCCACCTACCTATCTCCCTACCTACCTACCTCTTTGCTTGCCTATGCTCCCATTTATCCATTCATTCATCCATGCGTGGTGCATATGAGCGCCCTCCCGGTAACTCAAAACAACCATCCATCCATACGTTACTTCCAAGACAAATAATTTGGTAGGGATGTACTATTAGGCGTGCACATATTGTGTCAATGACGACATTATCAGTGAGAACATATATATATATATATATATATATATATATATATATATATATATATATATATATATATAATACGCACTAATTCGAATATTATTAACTAACTATACCGAATACACAGATACGTCGATTTTTTTTTAAGGAACCCATGAGGCCAATGAAATAGCGTGAACAATTAAATTCACAGCTAAGTATCAGCACTCACGAATTCTTATAGAGACAACTGCCCCAAACCCGTCATTGTAAGACTGACACCTGTGATACTACAGCTTGCTTCTTCTGTCTCTACAACAACCAGGAAGCTAAACTCAGTTGACAAAATGAAGTTTAACTGGTACACTACCAATAGGTAACAGTCGTTTTTTCGTGTGGTCTAACTGAAACTACTTATAAGTGTATATTGTATGACAACTTACCATGAATCCTGCTTGCATTAACTGCAAATAATTAGAAATGTATTCTCTGAATATCTTCGAATATGGAAAGGGATTTGGAAAGTTGGTGTAACTAACAACCATGCAAAGGAACCTAACTGCGTTGGCCTATTTTCGGTTTCCAGGTGTTCTTAGACACGATATTGGCCCACATAGATAGGGAATGATAACGCACAGCTTCATAACAGTCATCTAGGATTAGAAGTCAATTATAGATACACTGTAATTGATGCAATATAAATAAAAGCATCAGATAGAATATTGCTATTCTTCTTCTTCTTCCTTCCTCCGCCTCCTCCTACTCCTCCTCCTCCTCCTTCTTCTTCTTCTTCCTCTTCTTCTTCTTCTTCTTCTTCTTCTTCTTCTTCTTCTTCTTCTTCTTCTTCTTCTTCTTCTTCTTCTTCTTCTTCTTCTTCTTCTTCTTCTTCTTCGTCTTCTTCTTCTTCCTCCTTCTTCTTCCGGGATGGATGCTCCAAATCAATAACAAAACGCCTATATTCACTCCAGAAAAGGGCAGTGCGTTTAATTAATGGTGAAAAGCTTACCGACAATTCTAACCTATATAAACGTCTCCGGTTACTGCCACTCCACAAGCGCCTGCTTTTTAATAAGACCAAACTAATTCACAAAATCCTATTTCAAAATGCTCCAAGCTACCTTTGGCCATTCACAGCTAAGTATCAGCACTCACGAATTCTTATAGAGACAACTGCCCCAAACCCGTCATTGTAAGACTGACACCTGTGATACTACAGCTTGCTTCTTCTGTCTCTACAACAACCAGGAAGCTAAACTCAGTTGACAAAATGAAGTTTAACTGGTACACTACCAATAGGTAACAGTCGTTTTTTCGTGTGGTCTAACTGAAACTACTTATAAGTGTATATTGTATGACAACTTACCATGAATCCTGCTTGCATTAACTGCAAATAATTAGAAATGTATTCTCTGAATATCTTCGAATATGGAAAGGGATTTGGAAAGTTGGTGTAACTAACAACCATGCAAAGCAACCTAACTGCGTTGGCCTATTTTCGGTTTCCAGGTGTTCTTAGACACGATATTGGCCCACATAGATAGGGAATGATAACGCACAGCTTCATAACAGTCTCCTTTAGGCGTTGGGTTAAAATGGCATGTTACAACCACAATGAGAGTACTTTCATATTATATGCCAAGGGAAAGACCAGGATCCTATTTGGTTCCCATCTCTTTCATCATCATCATCAAGTGCCATGCCGGCTGGCGTAGGCGTTCATGGCTCTCCATAGATCTCGGTCTTTGGTTTTCTGGATCAACTCTGGTGCTGATATTCCTCCATGCCACCGTCTCAATCCATCCAGCATCACTTCTCTTGGTCTACCTCTGCCATCCCATCTCTTTACCTAGCTCATATAAGTCTCCACGAATACCGCTTGTGTACGGCGGTGGCCACACCAGGGGCAACAGTCTAGGCTGACTGGCTAAACTACATAAGTGAAGTAGGGGTAATATCCTACTAGACTGGGAATGTCAATCCATAGAAAACAAAAGACAGCGACGGTTAAAAGGCGGATGAATTTACATGGATTTACAACGTCTTCGTAAGCAAAACAACAGAGTGTGTGGCACACATGAGGCGTGTTCAATACACAATAGTGAATATGGCTGGCCATCGTGGATGAGATTGGGGCCTCACCACGTAGTATCCCAAAGATAGCAATGGGAATTTATCCACAAAAAAAAAAAAAAAAAAAAAAATACAGCAATACGGGTAATTCTTGGCCCCATGGAGGTGAGCCTGTTGTAAATATTCTCAGAGTAGTGACAATGCTTGTAGTGAATAGGGAAGAGAATAATGAAGAATGCAAATCAAATTCTTCTGAAAGGATAAATTCTGAGAGTAACTATCTGAAAAGTAGAAGGAGACGTCTGAGAATTGGTACGTGGAACATATGGACTCTGTAGGAATTTTAGTGAAAAGAAATTTAGAGAAAACTATTAGAGGATTCTGGGCTCATAAAGATGGAATGGCACTACTGAAAATTAATGCAAGAATTTCGAAACAGTAATCCTACAGACGCATGTTCCAACAACTGATTATAGTGATGAACAGCTAAAAGAATACTATGAAGACCTACATCAAACACTGAGAGTTGTAAAATCATCAGACGTCCTAATTTTTATATGAGAAATGAAGGCAAAGGTTGGAAAAACTAAAAAGATAGTAAGGCAACATGGTATGGGAACGAGAAACGATAGAAAAGATCTGCTGACACAGTTTTGTGAAGAAAACCATTTTATTATTTTTAAAACATTTTCTCAACATAATCCTTGAAAACTGTATACGTGAAAAAGCACTGGAGGTAGAACCAGAAACTAAATTTCTACGGTGTGATTATAAATAGACGTAAAAACAATGTTAAACATGCCAAAACATGCCCTGGTGTTGATATCTCTGACCACAAACCTTTAGTGTTAAAATTACAAAAAATACTTAAAAATACAGGAGTAAGGACATTGAAGACTCCTCAAACAGACATATTAGCATTGAAACAACCAGACATGAAATCAATTATACCTTGTCGAAATAAAAAATAAATATGATAGTCTAATAGTTGAAAGCATAGAACAATATCGACTTGAAAATCCGGAGAACAAAATTAATACAAAATGGGAATGTGTAAAACCAAGCACACAGATTGCAAATACCAACTTACCAGTGATGGAAAATAAGATAAAGCAGTTGTGGATAACCGATGAAATCTTGAGCAAAATGACTGAAAGAAAGAAAGCAAAGAACACTCCAATATATACATTAATAGACAGAGAACTACGTCAAATGTGCAGAGATACCAAAGGATAGAGGATGCAGAGAAAAAATGCAAAGAAATAGAGGATCGAGAAATTAAAACACAACCCAAAAGAGTTGCATGCAAATATAAAAAGATTTACAATAAAGAACAATAATATAACGGAAAATGGTTGTATCAGATGAAACAATTGTGAAATTATAATTGATAATACTGATATTATTAAAAAAATTGACAAAATACACGGACGATCTATTATGGGTTCGATAAACAAACACTCAAGATGGACCAAACATATTAATGGCTGAAGTAGAGAAGGCTATTTAAAAGATGAAACAATGGAAGGCTGCAGGCCCCGACAAGATAATAACGGAGATGATAAAATCAGTATCCAGCTTTGGTATTGATACTATCACATAATTATGTAATGATATATATATATATATATATATATATATATATATATATATATATATATATATATATATATATATATATATATATATATATATCATGGGTACAACCCCAGGGATTTAAAAACATCCATTTTCACCAAACTACTCAAGAAACCAAAAGCTGTTTACTGTAAGGATTGCAGAACTAATCAGCCACACAACTACTATACACTGAAGGTCATACAAGAACGAATTCAAAATAAAATAGGTATTGAAGTAGCTAAAACAAAAATTTAGGTTCCGCAAGAACAGCTTTACCAGAGAAGCAATAATATGTTTGAGAATGTTAACTGAAAAACGAATAGAAAAATATATATGTATGTTTTATTGACTACAAGAAAGCTTTTGATAGAGTACAACATGAATGATTAATTGCTTGCCTTCAATATATAGAAGTAGACGTAAAGGACATCAGACTTATTAGTAACTTGTACTGGGAACAAGTGGCATCAATAAGATATGGAAATAATTATTCGTCACCCATAGAAATTAAAAGAGGAGTACTGTCGTAGTAATCCTTTATTACTTTAGTGTCGTCCCTGGGCATTGTCATCAACGTGCCGTTGAAACGCTTTACTTGTCCATTGGCTTGAGGATGGTAAGGGCTGGTAAGTATGTGGTTAGAGTGGAACACCCTAAATACTTCCTCCATGAGTTTTCCACAGATCTGGGACATATTGTCCGTCAGAATTTGATCAGGAAAGCCTAATCTGGTAAAGGCATCCATCAGTGCGTCCGCCACTCGTTTCGAGTCAATCGTGGTCAACGGTATGGCTTCACATCCCACATTGTACAGCAATCAACCATTGTGAGAATATACATGTTCCTCTTCCTAGTCCTAGGAAGTGGACCCACGATATCGATGGCTACCCTCTCGAAAGGAGAGTTCATGATGGGCATCTCACCCAATACCACCGGTGCTGTCCAGTGTTTCGGTGCCACCCTCTGGCACTCAGAGCATGACTTCACATACCGAAGCACATCATCTGTCTTTCCCGGCCAATAGTAATGGCAGGAAATCCGCTGCATGGTAGCGGCAATACCCATATGCCCACTAAATGAGATGGTATGCCCCATATGAAGAATCTGGGACCGGTGAGCTTTCGGGACCACCAACTGACCGTATAGGTTGTCTCCTCTTCCGGCTCTCCTGTAGAGTATCCTATTCTTCATGTAGTACTGTTCCCGTCCTGGTGGATCAGCACTTTTCTGCAGCTAATTGAAGCAAGGACGTAAAGTAGCATCCTCACTCTGGGCAGTTCGTAGCTCCCCCGGCAGTGGGTTAGTCACAATTTCTTCTGCCTCTTCCGTTCTCGTCTGAGAGCGGGTCTGTATTGCTCCCATATGGATTGGCTCCCTGTGCATTCCCAGAAAGACATACCGGCAACCGAGGATTACGGGAAAAATGGGATCGGTCAATACAGCTACCTTGATTGTGCCGGTGACATACCTTAACCGAATCTCCACGTTAGCAATGGGCAACTTCATGGCCACAGCACTCTTCTGTGCAGGCTGTATCTCCATGGTCTCACCTGTGAATTGTTTTGGTGTACCAGATCCGCAGACATCACGGCCTCCCCGTCCAGGCCTGTGTCGTACAAACGCTCCACTTGACGACCGTTACCTTCTACCAATTCCACTACAGGCGGTTTTTCTTGGTCTGGAGTCTCTTCCTCGGTCTCGACCTGTTCAGTGGGCTCCACCTTAGGTTCCACTGGGCACACGACGAAATGAGAGTCTCCTGATTTTCCCTTGCAGTCAATAGCATTGTGCATGTTTGACTTGCAGTTTTTGCACCATTTCCCTGTCCTAGATTTTCTAGTGCCGGACTTGAGTGAGCTCTCCTGGTGGCGAGCTTCCTTGTTGACCTTGGCATTTTCAGTGATAACCCACTTGGAAGTCACTTCACATGCTGCGAAGTGAGGGCTCTTAGCCTTCGATTTGAAGTCCCTCGTATTATGAGAGGGTGACTTACAAATTGAACACCACTTCTCCGACCACGGTCGTTTTGGTGTAGAGCTCGAAGTGCTCTTGCCTCCCTCCTTCGTCTTCTCTGAACTATCCTCTGACGTTTTTACATAAGGTTCCCCCTTTTTGGTTCCTGCGTTTTTGGCTTGCTTCCTGTCCTGTTTCTCCTGACTTTTGGTGTTGGTGGAAAGGTTTTCTCCTGCCTCAACATGTACCTCGACGAACCTCTCTGCTAATTTTGTCACGAGGTCAATACGTTCCGCTCCTTGTTCTCCCAGGAATGTCCTGAGACGTTTTGACATTTGCTTCTTCAGCTGGTCGACCACCAAGAGCTATTCCAGACTCTCATAGTCATGTGCGAACCCAACAAAATCAATCCACTTATGGAGATAGGATTTCAGACGCAAACTGTAGCCGGCAAACAACTCCCCCGGTTCTCGTTTCGCTGCTCGAAATTTTTGCCGGTAGGTATGTGACGTAACCTCGAATCGTTTCAGCAGAGCTGTCTTCAACTCGTCATAATTGATCTCATGTCCTGGTGGCAGGCGAGAATAAACCTCGTAGCCGGTCCCGCGTCATCCCTGGGACAGCTTAAGACACCATTTGTCATGGTCCAGACCCATAGAAACAGACATGGCCTCGAAGCGTTGAAGGTACTGGTCAATCTTCTCCTTGTCCTCCACGTAGATCGCTAGAGGGAACTTCATAGCATGGTAGCTATGTCCACCTACTGGTGTTGAGCCAGGGAGAGAGAGGAGCCTCCCACTGCACCTTCAGTTTCCCCACTAGATTGCCTCTTCAGCTCGAGTTCCCGCATCCGGTACTCGTGCTCCCTTTTCTGAGCTTCTTGTTCAGCTTCCAATCTCTTAGCAGCCTGTTCAGCTTCAAGTTTCTTCGCAGCTTGCTCTGCTTCCAATTTCCTAGCTGCTTGTTCTAACATCATCCTTCTCAGTTCCAACTCGGCCTTTCGATCTTCCCTTTCTGCTTGACGAAGCTAACTCTCCATCTCCTGTACGTAATCTGTTAGTTCAGAACCCGACAAACCAATTTCTTTCCCCTTTGCTCTTAGTTCTGCCGTAGTTAGTTTAGGAGTGGCCTTATTTCAGAGAGGTAAGTCAGCAGATAGAGTAAAGATTAACTCCTAGATAAATATATAAACAATGCACAATTAAAATTAATCTATATATATATATAAGACCACAACTCAACACAACATAATCACTTAGTGACAAGAGCAGAATCAGGACCACAGACTTATGCAGACGTGTGATGTGTGAACAGGTAAGATATGTGTCTTAACCCCTATCCACATTCACTCTAGTTGGATTCGCTCTCTAACAATATCTCCGTCCTCTAACTAAAGATCCCGTGTCAAAGGACCCCGTTGTCAGGAGATCCCGCTGTCAACAGATCCCGTCTACAAGAGATCCCGCTGTCAAAAGACTCCGTTTACGAGAGATCCCGCTGTCCAAAGATCACGTTTACGAGCCCCCAATAATTGTCGTAGTAATCCTTTATTACTTTAGTGTCGTCTCTGGAGTGAGGGGAATCAATACCCACATTTTTATTAACCCAATATTATTGTCCTAGAGAAACCACAAGACTCCGTCCACAAAACTCCGTCAGTCTGCAGCCACCTCTTTCTTACTCTCACTCACCCCAAGATCATGCCCCCTCTCACTCTTCCCCAACACAACATACTCAACAACTCTAGCTTTAACAAATAAATACAAAATAATTTATTAAAGCAAAGAGTATGTGTGTGAGAAGTGTGTGTGTGTAATGTGTAGAATGTATGTCGAATTCTAGTGTGTCTGTAGATTCAGAGCAGCAGATCAGGAGCCAAGTCAGATGATCATCATAGCAAGGGTACGCCACAGCATGATAGCTTAGTACGTGAACACCTCACCCATTGATGCGTCTCTTCTTCCAGACGTTGACTTTCTCCGGGATCCACTGGGTCGACTAGATGCATGATCCTCCGAAAATAGTTATTGCATAACCTTAATCATGGATCTGTCACTCACTGTAAAGACTAAGGTCCCTATAACTCAGATAAGTACGGATCTCTATACCGTGAAAACTAGGTTTCAATGTCACAGGTCTCACATTTGTTCTAATCCATTTTCATAGATTGTCACACACAAACGGTTCTAAAGTACTTCTTCACTGTACTAAATTATTCCACGAGAACGCCATGTTCAATGTTCTTTTCTATTCACTAGTGTTCAGTGGTATGTGGTGAAGAAACGAGTATCACCCAACCTGGGTAAATCCCTATTGTAAATGAATCGTTTATAATGTTTTGCTCAACTGAGCCAGTTTCGTATGGACCCTCTGGATCCTAGGCCTAGCATAAACAGTGCTGATTGTACTTTCTTCTGGGTATTTATTCATCTTATAAAATAAAGTGAATGTTCATTTGATGTTCTTCTTAATGAGAGTTGACCTCCATCAAACCCAGTGTAGAGCTTCCTCATAGACGTAGGGGAACCTGTCAGAGAAAGAGACCACATCTGGTGAAGGCCACCTGATACTTATCCCTACTAGCTGAATGTAGGCCTACTGCCTTGCTCAGAGATTTATCAGACTAAACTCTGTCATGGATCAGAGTGGCTCATCACCTCAATCTGAATCAGGTTAAGACAAGGACAGACCAATAGACATAGTGCAGAACCCCAGTAGGCACCCCACTGGAAGATCCCACTATTGGACATTTTCCCCATCTCTCAACCCACTACACTATTCTCACCAGCAGAGCTAATTCTTACGTCACTCTAGCTAGTTTTAACAAGGCTACTGCTTATATTAATTAGGCCTAAATATACTATCTATAATACCTTATGCAACACCGCATCACTCCTGGATGGCATCTACAACTTGCCATAAAGACATATGTTATTTAATGTTAATTAAATCGAACACATTAGATGCTCTCCGAATTTCCTAACAGCGGTACAGAAACACGTCAGCTCAAGACAACGTTCTTGTCTACACTACTGTACACAAGTCTTGTTTTTGTCAAAGAGCCGGGAGTGTTCCAGTGAAGTTCTTTGAAGTCAATACCTCAGATGTTCCAGGGGCAGATTATCCATTTCAGAATAAGTTCTCTCTCTTTTGTTTAATCAATGCTACAATAGTAGTTTCCCCTTTTCTCTCAACAACAGTCCCCGTCTCTCTTTGATCCCGCTGGTCGGCAAAATAACCTTGACATATTTTCTGTCTACCCAAGAATTCTCAAGGACGGCGGTGCTGTTTCATCTCCCGACCACTCGTAGTAAACAACTGCAGATGTGAATCAGACTGTCTGTATTATCTGTATCATCTGATTGTTAATCCGCAATGATTTCGCGACAAGTACAACGGGCTTTGCGTGTTGTCCCCAAGCCTCTTCAACTTGTACACATAAATAATTTTTAAACAAGTCAAACTGCCTGGACTTAACATCAATGGAAGAATGATAAACAATATCAGGTATGTTGATGATAAAGTGTTACTAGCAGAAAGCGAACAAACGTTACAACATCTAGTGGAACAAGTAAACAGGCCTAGTGCATAATGTGGCTTAGATATTAGCAAATTCAAAAACACTAAAAACAAAAACAAACGAAAACTATGATAGTTAGCAGTGGAAAGGAGAGGCTATCAATGAGCATCGCAGTAAACGGGGAGATACTAGAACAAGTAACAGGTTTCTCCTATCTTGGACATGTAATAACAGATAATGGCAGAAGTGAAACAGAAATGAAAAAAAAAATAGGGATGGCTAAAAAATTATTTCAACAGCATGAAATCAATATTTACGTCTAGAGAGATTAACGATGCATTAAAATGAGAATTGTCAAATGGTATGTATATTCAACACTATTATATGGCGCGGAAGCAATTAGAAAGTCGAATAGAGGCCCTGGAAATGTTTATTTACAGCGGAATATATGGGGTATTACCTGGGGGGAAAAAACAACAATCAAATACAGAGGTTCTAGAAAAACTGATAATCAAGAGATGGATGAACATCAATCTGACAGCATGTAAATAAATGCGAGAGACAGACAGTGTTGGAGATACATTGCAGCAAATCTTCATTGTGGAGACGGCGCCTAATTGATTGATTTAGGGTATATTACCAAGCCAGGCCTAGGTTTCTTTATTCACATATGACTATTATTTCTATGATTGTTTCTATATGACTTGGTTTCAATCTGATAACGGCGTCTGTGGCCTAGCGTTGAATTGTCAGATTGTGTACCTGACGAACCAGAGCATGTGAAGAAACATACGTCAGCGCTCCCGAGAGGTTAAACCTATGTAATTTGTGCTGTCGGCAGGATAGTGGGTTCTTCGCGCACATAGGTCAGTTGGACTGAAACGTGGACATTTCGTTCAGCCAGTAATTTCAGAAACATACGAGCCATACTAAACATAGCGACAATTCTTGTGAAATTATAGCGTTTGCACGCACAGACATTTTGCGTTTTCAAATGTAACAGTTCAACTGAACATCTAGAAGGAGTTTAAGTTTATTAAAGTTATGTAGCACAAGGAAATATCCGAGACACACTAGCATCCCTAAAACACCTTTTCCGAGACAGTGAATTGTCATAATAACTGGGACTGTTCCGGAAAACGCGGTCGTCTGGCAACTCTAGCTTTGGGAATAGTGAAACACTGTTTGAAAATTCCCCGACATACAGAATCCAGGCTTTCCTAGCAGACAGATTTGCGTTGATTTGATTATATAAGAAGTCGGCCTGTCAGAAAGCAGTGGCAAACTACTGAAATAAACCGGCCTAGTGTCGCATTTGCGCATCTCAGTTCATTACCCCAGCTGCACATCATTACTCTAAAACACACTGTTCTACAAAAGTGCCTGCGCTAGAGAGAAACGGAATGTCAGGCATGTGGCATCACGGCTAAAAATAGAGGTGTCACCCAATGATGGACAGGTCAGGTGTTCGAATCTTGTGAAACCATTGGTTGACCTAACAAGAATAGCGTTGTTGCAAAGCCTGCTGGGTAGAAGAAAGCCTTGATCTGGCACATACAGTTTGATATCCAAGAAAGCCGGTTGTGTAATTCGTATGGAGTATCTTAAACTTGTGTGTCCCTCGCCTGATTCATGCCAGAATGTCTCCGTATAACGGATACGTAGCAGACAAATGCGTCAGGTAAAGCTATGTGTATGTGAGGTCTGTGTATGAAGGTTTCATCACGAAAGAATAAATATTCTTCCATCTGGAGATAGCCGCCACTTCTCTCCCTGTTAGGGTAATGGCTAATTCCGCCGTCACTGTCTAGAAAATATCTGACCCCATCTTATCTTCTGTTTCCAATATAAGTGCTGTACGTACACTATATCTTAAGCTGTGAGAAAAGGCACGTCTAAGCCCAGATTGCTATTCTAATCTAAACCCTTATAGCTTTCTGATTGCATTCAGAGCAGGTTTAATAAAAGACAAGCTATGATTTCTGTGCCAACCGCTGCCCCCTTTAAAATCCACGGCCATTCTTCAACACTCGAGAATGAGAGAAGGAGGAATGAAAGTTTTCTTCCTCTTGTATTTATACGTCCGTGGTGTGAAGAAAAATTGTGTTGCATGACTGATTAGCATCAATGACAGGACCAGCGTTTTAAACTGCTGTGATATATTCGATCGAGTTGTGAAATGATCACCACTGTATTTAGCACTCTGATCGAACTGCAGTCAGGCTAACAGACCGGTCCAGGCACTCCAGTGAATGAAGGAGAAGAAGATTGGTGTTAGAATGAGAGAATGAGTTGTACTTTGTTATCTCATCTCTCTATCACTCTGTATATATGTTGTGTTAATGGATGAGAAGCGGTGTGAATTTTCATGAGTGAAAATTCACACCGCTTCTCATCCATTAACATGTATGTATGTATGTATGTATGTATGTATGTATGTATGTATGTATGTATGTATGTATGTATGTATGTATGTATGTATGTATGTATGTATGTATGTATGTGTGTGTGTGTGTGTATGTGTGTGTGTATGTGTGTATGTATGTATGTATGTATGTATGTATGTATGTATGTATGTATGTATGTATGTATGTATGTATGTATGTATGTATGTATGTATGTATGTATGTATGTATGTATGTATGTATGTATGTATGTATGTATGTTTGTATGCCTTTTCACAGTGTCATTTACCACACTTCCAGGTCTCTACTAAGCTGTTCATCAATGACAATTTGTCATCTATTTAGAAATCTTTGTACCCATTCAAACATTCTCCCCCGACTGAAACAACTGTCTCCATACTGAACCATCATTCTTCAATAGATTTCACAATAATGACAAACAACAACAACAAGAAACATCCAGTTCTTCCACCGTGCTAGTCGACACTGATGCAGCCATTTCTTCAATTGCTATAGTACATGCACAAACTACTTGATCCTGACCACCCCCACACGGGGTATTGCTTAATAGCCAGGTTGTGTCCTGAAATAAGATTCTCCGTTGTCCATAGTCATCGATCCACTTTATACTAACATGTCTGTTACTTAACGACTTTTCTTTTCTTTCATGTTGTTTATTTGTGTTGCTAAACTATCGTGTTCAAAACTGAGTTATTGTTGTATATGTCTACTTGACCTTCTCTCTGTCCAATGAATTATGACTACTGTGTTTACTAGTACAAGCATATTGTAAACATATACAGAAGTCTCTAATTGCTTTAGTTTATGTTTTGGAATGCTGCAGTATGTACCTGACGAGATATAGCGAAATATGCTAGACAATAAATTGTGCAATCTTTCATTTGTGACCTCGTTCTTAATATAAAGAAGAAACACGAGATGTTGATTCTATTGCATTATACGTAACACATAGAAATATCATTCTGTAGATAGCATTGAGCCGGCTTCGTGGCTTAGATGTTATGACTTTTCTCCGTAATCTCGTATACTCTCGTCGATAATGTGATGACGGTTAGAATCAACTTTGGTTCGAATCGCATTCAGTAACTTACGGGATATGTGAACCGGCCGCTCAGAAAGCAATGACAAACAACTGAGCGTAATCTTGCCAAGAAATCAACATACAGCTGAAAGATGCTGATGTTGACAGCGATGTCCTGTAAAGGATATGCAAAAAAAAAAGAAAAAAGATACCATTGAGGCTTTTTGAATAGAGTTAGAAATATATTTAAAGGTATTGACAGTGTTAGGTATAGAAACTGCTTTATTTACCATCATCATCATCATCATCATCATCATCATCATCATCATCATCATCATCATCATCATCATCATCATCATCATCATCATCATCATCATCATCATCATCATCATCACTTAAGTAGTATGACAAATATATTCACATCAACTGTTAGTAAAGGCATATAAATGGTTTTATATACCATCATTTAAACTGTCATCATCATCATCAATTGCCATGCCGACTGGTGTAGACGTTGATGACTCTCCACGAGGATTATTTTCACAATACCTGATAGTGCATGGCATAGAAGTAGCTTGACGTATCCATCATTTGCTTTAAACAAAAAGTCTTGGTTACAGCAGTATATGGCAATACAGCATGAAACAAAAAGACATTCGAGATCCTCCGGGTAAACAACAAATATAGACTTAGCGCTCTTGTGAGGCACTGATTGGTTGGTTGGTTGGTGAGTTCACTGTAAGAGTCAGCCTTACATCTAAAGTCCTACACATTGGCGTTCAGATCTTCTGAACTCCGAAAAATGATCTGTAAGAGTGGTTTGGTGTAGAAACATGCCTCCCGTATGGGTTCCGAAAAGCTTACTCAAATATGTTGAAGCAACGGTCATTAGGTGTTTAAAACCCGTGCTGTGCACACAGAAAGACTTTATAGTGAATTTTGAATTAACGTGGAGACAACAAATGCTTCACTTTCGAACAGTATTAGTAACTATTTGTTGCTCATTTCAGTCAACATATGATTCATATATTTACTTCATAGCGGGACTGCGCTAATAATGTTATGAGCTCGGTCGAACACGTAATCAAAGCCTGCGCTCGTTGCCTGCTAAGTGAGGGAAAGATTACCTACCTATTCCTCTGTGCGTTCAGGCCTACACCATGAAATGCCCATATCACATCGCAGACTCAGCAGTATAAAACTTTTGTTTTGTATTCACATCATGATATATATATATATACATACAAAAGTAGGTAAGAAAGTTATGCACTACAATTATTATCTCACCTAATAATAAAGACAAAAACAATAAATTTGCACGAATTTAAGATTATAATTTATTGAAGGTGAATACAAATTGAACCCCTGTAAACCAATTCTAACCGCGACATAAAGCCGTTGAAATGGCTGATATTAATGACCTACGTTACAAGCAGAGGATTGTTATAGAAGTTTGATCGCAGAGAAAGAAACTGTTGTTAACATTCACAACGTTTGTGTGCTATTTATGGAACTTTTGCAGTCGATAGAACCACGGTTAGTAGCTGGGCGCAAAGAGTTTTGGTTTCTGCATGTGAAGATGCGGATTGGCTGATAAGCCATGCTCATGACGTACTGTCACAGCTACCTGCCGGATCATGTTGGAACGTGATGACGTCATAATTCTCAGAGATAGTCGAATCACAAGTCAACAATTTCCCATGGAACATTCAATAAGCAAAGGTAGTGCGAATGAAATTTCCATAAACAAGGGATATTTAACGGTTTGTGCAAGATGGGCTCCCAGACCTATCACAGAAGACCGTAAGGCAAAAAGGAAAACAATTTGTTCGGCATTGTTGCATCAGTTTGAGACAGGTGGGGATGTTTTTTGTTTGTTTGTCAAACAATGTGACAGGGGAAGAAACTTGCGTTCATCATTTTGGGCTGGAGACAAAATGACAGTCAATGGAGTGGCATCAACCTCAATCACTAGTGAGGAAACAATTCAAAATTTAGAGTCCAGACTGGCATCATCTCATTTCCATATTTTCGGCCCCTTTAAGAATGCTAACTGTGGGACGAAGTTTAAAGACTAGGGAGTGATTAATACAGTGACGAAATGGCTACGAGAACAGGATACAATGTGGTACAGATCTGGGATACATGCTCTTGTTTCAAGATGGCGTAAAGGCTTTACATTTGATGGGGATTATGTTGAGAAGTAGAAATGTTTTCTACACCTGTGTATGGATATTGTGAACAAATTCCATGTGAATGGTATTAACGGTTAATTGGTGTGCATAACTTTCTGACGTACCCTCGTATCTCTCGACAATATGCACCCAACGAGATGCAGCGAAATATGTCAGACAATAAATTGTATAGCATATTGTTTATGGCTCTGTGTTTATATGTCGTTGTCAACAGCCTGCACCCAATGCAAAGAGAGATTGCACGAGGTTTAGATGCATCTTTGCATCAACCGATTCTCCAACATAAAAACTGAAACCAGCATTTCACATTACAACATTCAGACATGCGGATAAACAAGTTGTCCCCCTCCATCATTTTAACACTGGCTAAGCTGCACACAGTAGAACCCTTTCGCTCAGCCTTAACACAACACATCTCAGCTTCGACCCAATCTAGACCCTCAAGGTCACAATCAAATTGTTTATATGCATGCATCAAATAAAAACAAGAGTTACTAGTCTCGTGAAAGTATATAATGACGGACGCCTTATAAATTCCTTCCGTACTTGCTGTAAAAATCCCTGTGGTTGAGCTGAATTGACATCCTGCAAAGAATGTGGGAATGTCAAACATTCCAACAATTATTGGATGTTCATCAAAGTGTGGAAACTTCCTTTCAGCACTGAATCCAACAGCTCCATGATCTACACAATTAGAAGAATAATTGAATATTATTGTATAAGTAAAACATCATAACAAAGAAAGAAAAAGAATTATTTGGTCATGTGATGAAAATAGAGGCATTGCAGAATATAGTGACAATTGGACAGATCAGTGGGGAAAGTGACTGAGACAGGCCAAGAGAAATTATGCTGGATGAACTGAGTCTGTGGTATTAGGAATATCAACAGAGTTGATCAAGAGCACCAAGGGTAGAGATCTGTTGAAGGACAATAACGCCTATGCCAGCTGACATGCACATGAAGAAGATGATGATGATGATGATATTATCAGAAATGTACTGATGAAACCTAAGGATATTTTACTTAACCAACGGGATGAAACATGAGGATTCTTTTTTAAATCTCTGAACTAAATGCCCATATCAATCCATCCTACAAATGCGTACTAGGATATTTTCTTCGAAGTAAAGGAATTCGGGGTGATATTTAATACAAGAGCCATCGAGTGCTGATCTGTCTAAACATATGGCTAGCATTATATACCGATAACAATGGCGACGATGTAACGCTTCTTTCTTCAGAGGACGCAGTGTGTGTGTGTGTGTGTGTGTGCGTGCGTGTGTGTGTGCGTGTGTGTGTGTTTGTGTGTGTGTGTGTGTTTTAGACCAATTGAGACTGTATATGACTGATAATATACAGTAATTTATTTTCATGAAATTGTACCGGCAAATAGATATGTTATTTATTAACGCAATCAATCTTGCAAATATAAGGCATAAATCTCTTTGAAAACATAGTGGTGTGTGTACAGAACGTGTTATTCATATTCCTAGAACAACTTACACTGGTTCTAGATATTAAGTTTGTCTGTTTAATACAGGGCTTGTTATTCACTTTCCCAGTTTCATCTTTATCTAATTACTAGCTGACCCGGCCCGGCTTCGCCCAGGCCCTGGAGGGGATCTATCTGTCTGTCTATCTGTCCTATCTATCTATCTATCTTCTATCTATCTATCTATCTATCTATCTATCTATCTATCTATCTATCTATCTATCTATCTATCTATCTATCTATCTATCTATCTATCTATCTATCTATCTATCTATCTATCTATCTATCTATCTATCTAATCTATCTATCTATCTATATCTATGTTCGGCCCGTTCCCGTTAAAAATGTAGATATAATAGAATAATAGATAGATTGATAGTAGAAAATATGATTTGAAGAGATCTATCTGAAGTAAGCTTACCAAGATATCACGAGCCAATAAATGGTGGGCGGTGGGTTGACTGCAGAGTACTGCAAACGATATGCAACTAACTTTCTCTCGCAAAAAAATTACTTTTTTTTTTAACGAACGAAAATCTTTCGCAGGCCCGTCCTACATTCTGCCCTTCTTCTCTATTTCCTCTCATACATTCTTTCATTCAACATCTCTTATGAAGCAATTCTTTGACAACAAAAGAACAATAAGCATTAAAATGCATGAAAAGTAACTCGTTGAGGAAATGTTTAACATGGGCATAATAAATACCCAACATGGGTGTAACGAGCCATACATATGAGAATGTTTAAAAAAATTAATGTGCTGTTGAAGAAAAATAAAAAGATGAGTTAGAAAATTTTCACTATTTAAATAGATGCATTATTTTTATGAAAACTTTGAAAATGCCTTAAAGATTATATCATTACTTATTATAACTCATATGCCTGTAAATAATTGTAGACAAAGAGTTTATAAATCTTTGAAAACAATGCAACAATCTATATATAAAATATATAGCAATGTTATTAAACGTTATGCCCCTTGAAATAAATTTTCTTAATTTAGTCCCCTCGCTATATATAAATGATAATGTAAATTTAAATATTAAATTTTAGTAAGTAAATAGCTGATTGTACACTAACAAACTATAACAGTCTGCTGCACGGAAATGAGAAGAAGACGTGTAGAAAATTTCATCTCAATCGGATGGACCGTTCGCGAACGCATAAAGAACGGACATACATACACACATCGTCTTTTATATATATAGATATTTTCGTCTAGATCTGTTTGTGTTGTTCCTGAAGAAGATCATTGTGATAGAAACTTTGGACTTATTGTTTTGTGGTTTACGTTTATTGTTGCATTTTTACTTTACATTAGGTTAGTATTATTATTATTATTGCTATTTTCCCCATTGTGATTTATGTTAACTAAGTTTGGCTCCCTTGTAATGTTTGTACACTGTGTCTGTGTTTGTTATCTCTCTCTATGTCTCTCTTTCGCAGGAGTCACACGTACCCAGCCGTTGTCATCACAAATTCACTTTCTCATTACGCATTATCACAGATGCCACTTACCGCTCTTCTTGGCACACGTCGTCGCGACCGTGACAATCAGATCTGTCAGCTTTTGAGTTACATCAAATAACTGGAAAGATCAAAGAATGATGATTTATTACAGTAAACTACTTCACGTTATAAAATAGTACTTTCGTTGTCTCTCTTATCCTGCACTAGAATTTACACGTAAAGTTGCATTCTTTTACACTTAGCATAAATACGTACAGACTGTGCTGACTTTCTGAATACATATATCATCATCAAGTGGCATTAAGGCATTGGTAGTTAAGTTAAAAATAGTTGCATATCATGTATAGGACGTCACAGTCAACCCTAGCATATATGCTATTTGTGATCTCTTTGCAAGTTTACGTTCAGTAGTTTACCATTGTGTTCTGAACGATTTGGAAGTTAGCTGTGTAAATTGTCACAACATCTGATTGGAGATGCCTTGAAAAGATTAGAACAAGAATTGCCATTGCGAAGGTAGCCTTTTGCAATGCGAAAAACATACTGACCAATAAAAAGATATCAACTGAAACGAGAAAAAGAGCGTTGAAGTGCTACATGGAACCTGCACTTTTGTATGGATGTGAAACTTGGACAATGAGCAGACAAGTTGAAAAACATTTGACGGCTGTGGAAATGTGGTTTCTGATGAAAATGCAAAGAATGCAGCACCACTCTATTTAATCTTTCTCCAAAACAAAAGGCAGGGATCATCCAGATAAATGGACCACTCCTAAGAGAAGATACAGATCCAACATACCTTGGAGTAATATTTGATGACAGGCTGACATGGAGAAAACACATCAAAAAAGCAGTAGCAAAAGCCAGAAAAAAATAGCCATCCTGAGAAAGCTAAATAGAACCACATGGGGAGCCAGTGGGAAACTACTTAGCAAAGTTTATCAACAGAGAATACGACCACACATGGAATACCGGTCAACTGCGTGGGGTTCAGCATCAAAAACCACACTACAAGCGCTGGACAAGGTGCAAAATCAACACTTCGAGTCGCCACGTGAGTTATGAGATCAACCCCTATAGTGGAAATAGAAATGATGGGGAGGCCACAAGCACTGAGAGAGCGCAGAGATACGAAAACGCTAATACAAGCAGAAAAGTCCTTTAGCTTGCCAAAACACCATATGAAGAACAGATTTGAAAACTTAGCTATCGGGCGGTTGAAACGAAGTAGTTTTATTCACCAGGCCAAACGACTCTGCAAAGAAACCACCGATCTGCCCACAGTCGGTAACCCCCTGCCAACAATTCCAGAGCGAACTCCATGGAACGGTGAAAATAGGCTATCACTACAAATCAAGACAAAAGTGCGAGGAGTATTTGACAAGGAGAACATAACAGTTTAGAGCGCAGAACAGCCACTCTCACCTTCCTAGATGAAGAATACTCACAGGACCTCTGGATCCGAGTCTACACAAATATGTCAGCACAAAATACTGTTCGAAATGGAGGAGCGGGAGTGTACATAGAATACCCAAATAATACTAGGGATAGTGCTAGAGTTCCAACAGGAAAGTGATGCCATAACTATGATGCTGAAATTGAGGCAATCAAGATAGCAACAGAGGAATTACTAAATACCAGCCGTGGTACACAACCCGTGGTGCTATTGACAGATGCAAAATCAGTACTAGAGGCGCTCCTATCTAGGAAATTGCCAGTAATAAGGACACTGCTCTCTGAACTTAGCAGACAGCATAAGGTCACCATACAGTGGATACCATCCCACTGTGGAGTACCCGGAAACGACAAAGCTGATCGATTGGCTAAGGAAGGAGCAAAAGAAGAACAGCCTGATGTGCACAATACATACCACCAAAAGAAAAGAATGATCAAATCAGTCAGAAAGCTACCAAACCCTGCTCAAGACGACTACAACGTTATGGACAGACCAGAAAAAGTCATTATTCTGCGCCTCAGAACAGGACACAATAGATTACGCAACCACATGTATACAAAATTCAAGACTGATGAATCAGCCATGTGCACATGTGGATTGGCGTTGGAAACGCTGATCACATACTCCAAGACTGCCCAAAATACAAAATATCTACGGAAACCGTTTGGCCTAGAGAGGCAACAGTGGATGATAAATTCTACGGATCACTGAGTGAACTAAGCAAGACCGTTAAATTGCTACAGGAGACAATATTGTAATTATATATTTCAAGCAAAGAAAGAAGAAGAAGAAGAAGAAGAAGAAGAAGAAGAAGAAGAAGAAGAAGAAGAAGAAGAAGAAGAAGAAGAAGAAGAAGAAGAAGAAGAAGAAGAAGAAGAAGAAGAAGAAGAAGAAGAAGAAGAAGAAGAAGAAGAAGAAGAAGAAGAAGAAGAAGATGATGAAGAAGAAGAAGAAGAAGAAGAAGAAGAAGAAGAAGAAGAAGAAGAAGAAGAAGAAGAAGAAGAAGAAGAAGAAGAAGAAGAAGAAGAAGACTGAAAAACCAACAAACAAGTCCTGTGGGAAACAAATGAATATTAACTGATTAGAGACATTAGACGTAGATGGTCAACATTTTTTGGGCATGTTATGAGAAGAAATGACTTGGATAGCTTGATAACAACTTGGCAAAATCGAAGAGAAGAGACCAAGGGGAAGACCGAGAAGTAAATACCTGGATGGCTTGGCCATGTGGCATGGTCGAGACGGGAACACGGAGCTGATCAGCGCTCTGTCAGTGCTTGTGTCCTCCCCATCTTTTCCATTTCGACTATAGGGATTGATATCATAACTCACGTGGCGACTCTAAGTGCCGTCTTCCCCAGAAAATTCAGTTGGGCTTATATTATGATCGTTCCAGCAACACATTATTCATCTTATTCGTGTCTCTTTGCTTCAACCAGACTTAAATCCATATTTAAGATTCATGAAATATGTTCTTTCATCAACGAGAAGGAATGAACATTCAATCAACAGTCGTTCAATTGTAGTCCTTGCAATATCTGCCTCATTCATCATGGGCATTGCCATATAGGACCAGATAGTATAGGAAAGAGTCAACACTTCTCTTACAAACTTTACTACCTGCGAAGTATCGTAGTGAAGCACTTAAGATTGCGCATGATTCACCATTTGCAGGGCATATGGGTATTGCTAAGACCACTCACAGATTATTAGCACAATTTTATTGGCCTGGTTATGTCAAAGATATCATGAATCATTTTCGTTCATGTACGTTGTGCCAAAGAACCACACAGAAAGGCAAACATCCAAAAGCGCATGTTCAGAAAACTGATTTGGCATCACGCCCATTTCAGAAGATTGCTGTGGATATTGTCTGTCCACTTAATACGACTACTGATCGTGGAAATAGATTTATTTTGACCATGATTGATCTTATGCACTCGTTGGCCAGAAGCGATCCTTTTAAACATATCCCCAGAAGATCAAAACTCTGTTCAGCACATATCATATTCTTAAACTATCTGATATATCGAAAGATTTTGTTCTACAGACAGACGCAAGTTTTCATGCAATGTCAGCGGTATTACTTCAAATGCATGATGGTAAATTACATCCTATTCTGTACTTCAGTAAGAAGCTGTCAGATACTCAGTGAAACTTCGCGATCACTGAACTTGAAGCTTTAGCTTTAATTGAGATTATTGATAAATTCTCTAGATATCTTCTTGGGAGAAAATTTCTAGTTCTATGTGACAATAAACCATTACAGATCTTTAAATCTGGTCATCCTAAGAACTCCAGAATTCATAGATGTCACTACTTTTACAAGACTATGAGTTTGATATCTGCCATTTTCCTGGCAAAGACAACAACTTGGCAGATCTTCTTAGTCGACTCTAGATATTCTGTGTATTCATTTTTCTTACTTATTGTCTGCCTTCATATTTATATTTCTTTAGGCCGATTAACCTATGTTACATACACACACCCAGGTAGATTGCTGTTGAACACAACAAACTGCAAATTATGTTCACTTGAAAATAGTATTAATTCGGGTAATCATATTTTTTTTATTCGGTCATTGGCAGGGTCATTTATCGCCACGATGAAGTGATACTTTAAAGTCGATGATGATACGATTTGACTATGTGCGCTGTAATTGATGAACATTGCTGAAAATTCTCTGGATTATGGTAAATCGTTTGTATTATTGATAGAATGTTGTGTCATATTAATACGTCATATTAGTTTGATCAATTATAGTTATAATTGCATTTCGCGGATTGAAACCGAACTCTTGATTAGAGTAATGAACAGTTATACAGTCGATGATAATGGACATTTTATGGTCGTGCAACGATGATATTTACTTACTAACATTATTACCTTTGTGCCGTGAAAATTGGTACTTTATTACCATGATGTAATGTAGTGCGTAACTGTGATAGATAATTATTCAGTGATTACGACTTGAGTAACATTAGTTAGCATAAGTTATACGTTTAATTATTAATTCTAATGCCAAAGCGTAGAGTAAGGTTATATATATATATATATATATATATATATATATATATATATATATATATATATATATATATATATATATATATATATGTGTGTGTGTGTGTGTGTGTGTGTGTGTGTGTGTGTGTGTGTGTGTTTTGTTTTCCACATAATTTGAGTTCATATAATTAAGTAGTTACATATTCTTAATATTATTATCATTACTTACTTAATTGTTCCATAAAGTGTTAGATTGTTATTATTATTGCCGTTGACCAAGCCACGCGTAGCTTTGCAAACAGTACATATACGCCGATGAAAGATAGATGCCACTGCACTACATACTGAATTATAGCCACACCTACATAGTTATTAAGTCTCAATAGAAAAGGGCATTCAACTGGATCATGCCACATCTACTTGTAATACGTCAGAATACCTCACCTACCTTTTGATAATAGTAAGATTAACGACATGGCAGTCGAAATAGTTGCGGAGATATGTATAAGACATTAGTGGTGACGGATTGGTACCTATGAATTACACACGTCCCCTTACTCCGGTTATCTTACTTGAGTTAGGACGCTTGTCATTGTTGACAAATGAGGGACTAATTTCTATAGTTAGTTAGTACAGCCTCCCCATGGGCTGTCTACACGACGTCTACCGCGAGATTGTAGACAGTTGTGCGTGCCCGCCGTATAATAATTTTTTTTTATTGTGTGTGTGTTTGATAGGGAACCATTCCATCTTACTAACTCAGCATAAGTCATTTCATTTGCACTGCTATTTGGCAGATTAATTGCTATTGATGAAGAAAATGATTTCATCATTTTAAAGGTGAGGGGGCCATACTGCCATATAATGCGTGCAGGCAAGATAACGTCAAAGAAGAAAAGGGAGAAATCTCGACAGAAAATATATTGGAAATCTAGGTGAAACTTGGATACCGAGAAATACGTCAGAGGACAACTTTGGATGACAACAAAAGGACTGACTGGGAATGAAAGAATGAGGCCGTGCAAATCCAAATGTTGGCTCTATGGATTAGTGTTGGCACATAAAACAGTGGCTGCGACAATACTAGCAGGAAAAGAAGATAGTCAGTGATTACTACACAGTGTCGCTACAGAACCAACGGGCAGACCTAGACATATGTATTGTACAGAGCAGCAAAGCAAACGATGGGCAGAGCGACAGAAGGACAAGTGAAGATGAATGAAAGGATGGTCTTTATTTAAGCAGGTTAGTTATTGTAGATTATCAACATGTTCCTATCAATAGATCCTAGGCCCAGCCTGGTGGTAACAGGCCCCTAGGAATGGACTGTATTGATATCATTTAAACTTAACAGTGAACTGTTATTAAATTATATTCCGATCCAAATCTTTAACATGACAGTTGGCTTCGTCATTACCCTGCCGTTCCAGTTCTGAACTTTGCTCGTTTACTTTTACAAGTTGTGTTGAACCGAAAACTATTAATCGTGCTATTTGGACATTTTGCATTTGACTGTTACAAATGCTGGAGTCATACCATGGCAGCCTTCTACTTACTAATTATCCTGGAGCCATCTCAAAGCTGCATATATCACAGCCACCTACATCTGCATACTGGGGGTCGGTCTGAGATAAATCACAACGCAATTACAGAATACTTTTACACAGTTCTGTGTGCTGTAAGTTGACCCACGTGACACTAAGCACTAAACCCACATTGTCTGTGATTTGAAAGTCTGGAAACTGGACCTAGCGCCTTATCTCCGCTATGTATCATGGCAAGTATGGTTCATTGAACTTCAGGTTTCTTCATTGACTTGCAATTGATTTTGATCAGACATTTTCGTGATGTGTACTTTGTGCAATGGGGCTCCAATACACTGCTATACATTCGTGTGTCAGTATTTGTATTAACATGTTTCTTGAGATTAATAAAGATCATTTTATGTTGTTTCTAGTTTGTTGGTCTTGTTTATATTAATTTAATTTGAACATTCACTGTTGTTGGTGTCGCCTATTTGTTTACTCCATAGCTTGGGTTGAGAAACTCCCATTCGCAACCTCCGTCTCAGATTCCTGGACTAGTTTCTTTCCATGTTCTCGTTAGTTCGAGAGGTGGTGCGATGTTTCTTCACTTTATTTCTGTTTCTTCTCTAATTCTCGCTCCGCGGCGGAGGTTTACGGACGCAGTTGGTAATCTCGCATACCCAAGTTCGAAACACAACTGCGGGCGATTTGGCTGCAAACCGACTTGTGTTGGTTTTTACGAAATGGTATGGGGGGCTATAAAGCAATGGCAAACTACTGAACGTAAACTTGCCAAGAGATCAAAACAGCAAAATAAAATGCTGGTGTTGGCTGCGACGTCCTGTAAAGGATATACAACTAACTTTAGCTCTAATTCGTATCTGTCCTCTTTTCTGTGGCTCGAACACAGCCAGCTCCCCCGATGTGTCTCCACCTTGCCACGGTGGGGGAGCTTGAGTGTCCCACTGACCCCAAGCGCAGTGCCAGTGGATATAAACTACATATTAGACAGCTCTTGGGATAGGGGCCAGACTAAGGAAGACACAACCTGCTGCTCTGCAGGTAGACTGAGGATAACAGTCAAAATTTAAACTCAGGCGCACGAAGCCACAAGCTTGGTCCAGACACTTACACAAAGGCCTCCACCTGAGAGGTGTAGCTTGGCGCCTCTACGCTACTACCCTTGGATGAGAGAGCCTGGCCGATACTCACCTACCGATAAATGGAGGTGAGATACTGAGCACGCAACATGCTCAGTTTAGATACTTGTCCGAAGGCTCTCAGCTCGGGGATATGAAGGATCCACGGATGAGAGGGCCTGGCCGTTTCTCGCTCACTGCTCTACGGAGGTAAGGTGCTGAGCCGGCAGCACATGTAGCCTACCTCGTGAGCGAGTACTAAAAGTGGAAAAACACATCGGTCGTACGTTCCGATGAAAGTCTGTAAACGTACTCATGGAGTGAGTGCAGTCAAAGGTGGAAAATTGTCTCGATGACACGAAATGGAACTCCTGGCTTGCGAATGCATTGCGGGGCAGCCCAAAGCTAAAGTTTGCTGTGGGGAAGTCGAAATAAGAGTATAACTGTCTCTAAACCCGAGAATGACTAACCTCATTAAAAACGCCCGCTGAAGTCGGAAGTGCCAGCCTACGGGCGGCAAAATAAAAATGGCACTACGCAATTACGTCCGAGTGAAATGTCTTTCGTGACCGGAAAAGCTCTAACTAGTCTTCCCTTGTGCTAGGAACAGCTACCTAGTTTCCGAATGCCGCTCTTGTTCGGAACAGCTCTGAATAGATAGTTTTCCGAATGTCCTTCGTGCCTGGAACAGCTCTGATGGGCACAAAAGACAAGCACATGTCCGTGTCAAAACTCGCTTAGTGGACACCGTCAGCAGACCTGTCTGATTCGTGCGGGAATGGCCCGTGGTGAATGAAATGCCCAATATATTGGAGTGAGGATTTAAAGCAGCCATGAGCAGGACGTGACGATTTCTTCTGTTAGCCCAGCACCAGGGCGCTATGTGTCGGCGCTGCAACTATGGAAGCAACCTTGGATGGCGGAAAATGCTATGGACTGTCCCTGCCTTCCTTTGAGGGATGACCGTTGTCTTCGACCGTTCCAACTTGGCCATTTGGGTTGTGGATGGTACCGCAAAAGCGAGAGTCTCCCAGGAATGCTACCTGGTCAAAAAAGCACGCAAAAGCCGGATGTGTTGGCCTACGGGTTTCGGCCCAAGGGCGCATAACAGACACACCGCAATCACATCTGAAAAAACGCTCCGGATGAACGCAAAGAAGAAGAAGAATAAGAACACAGCCAGTATTAGGCTCTCTCTGACTCACATCATTGTTGTCACCCATGTTCATGTACATTTCCTCTCAGTTCACCTAGCTATCATTATAATAAGACATTTATAATACGAGTTTCTACTTTATTCAGCCGTTAGTATAACAAATCATTTATACAATACTTACATTTCTTTCCACTTCACACAGCTGTTATTATAAGTAAAATCAATAAACCATACATGTGTGGAAACAAATCCCACTTCATCCAACAATGATAACAAGTTATATCTATAATATAATACTTACATTTTCACCCACTTCATCCAGCCTTTGTTGTACTTGCTTATCATTATTCTGCGTGTCCTTCTCTATCGCATTTAGATGGTTTTCAAGATCAATTAGTTTATTTATCTCCGTTGCATGTTGTTTTTCACTATTTGTTAAGGACTGCAACTCAACATTAATCTGGTAAACTTTTTCTGATAGGACTGTGTTAATTTGTTCAACTTTTCCTGACAGGTTTGTATTAATTTCACCAACTTTGTCTGATATTTCTGTGACTTGATCAATTGTGTCACTTAGATCTGTGGTAATTTTGTCAACTTTTCCTGATAGGTATGTGTTAAAGTGATCAAATTTTGCTGATAGTTCTTTGTTAACTCGATCAACTTTTTCTATCAAGTCTGTGTTAATTTCACCAACTGTTGCTAATAGGACTTTGTTAACTTGATCAACTTTGTCTGTCATTTCTGTATTAATTTGATCAACTTTTGTTAGTAGGTCTTTGTTAACTTGATCAATTTTGCCTGTCAGGTGTGTAGTAATTTGATCAACTGTAGCTGTCAGTTCTGTGATAGATTGATTATCTTTGTCAGACAAATGTGAATTAATGCGGTCAACTAGTACCTGTTGATCTGAATACATGTCATTGACGTTTCCCGAGAGGCATGATACTGTATTCTCTAGAGATTCCAATTTTTGAGAATAATCATTCAGTAAAGTTTTCCCTGTTTCTACATATTGATTGAAAGTTCCGACGTCCGACTTCAAACTCTCTGTGTCTTCTCTGAGGTTGTTAAGCTTCATATTCAGTTGTTGCTCTAATTCACCTTGTTTTGCCAACACACCTTTAAGCTGGTTGTAAACGTCTTGATATCTTGTTGTTTGATCAACTTCCTAAGTTTAGGTTTGTAAAAGTGTGTGGTTTTCTGACATCGCCAATATCATCTTCTTTACCCTTTCGATGTGTTGTTGCAGGTTTACCGGAGGAATTCATTTGTGTAATTGTCTGTTGCTGGGTAAACTCATCTCTCCCAACCAAATCTGTTTCACAATCATGTTCACCTGTGACAGAAGGAAAACGCATCTGGGCATAATTTATGATCACTGCACAGTTTCATGTCTTGTTTTAAAATCTATTTGTAATCGATCTCTCTGGCGTATGAGTTAACGTCTTTCCCCTTAATCCCGTATATTCTCATGAGTAACGCAGTTGCGCGAGAATCAGTAGCGGTTCTCGTCGCGTTGGTTACTGAGACATGATGGAATCAATCCCTGTCACATAACTCAGTCGGTCCACCTCGGGATTTTTCCCCTGGCGAAATGTCCCGGGTGACATCGGGTAACCAGATAAAAAATTTACTGGTCAAAGGGAAAGAACCAGTAATTTGACACGACCGACTAGAGCCGTTGCTCTCCCTTCAAGAAGATTCCAGAACTTGGATAGCGGAATCGGGGCTCCAACACCAAGGAATGCGCATGTCTGACTCAGCCGCAGTCGATCGCCAAGGGACAAAGGATCTGTTGGGAACGAAGGTTGCTGACCGGCAGGCGACATTTTGGCACAGTGCTACTTGATAGCGAGCGGGACAACGAGTCTTGATGAGGGTTAAAGACCTTTGACATTATGTCCAGTTGTAGTGACAACGCTTCTCATATCCGCTGTCGTGCTGTGTGTGTGAAGGCATGTGTACAACCTTTTTTCTTAACTAGTGCGGTGCCAGTGATTTGAATAATGAGATTTCGCTGATGCGTATACTGACCGTCGCGAGGAAGGAGGTCACGTGTGAACACTTGTAGGCTTGTGCTTTACGACTGTAATTTACGCCTGTGGCAAACGCGTGTTTACTAGCATTGCACGGCTAAGATATTTCGTAGGGTAGCTGAGCACGGCTTATTTACAGACCCTGTAGACTGGGAAAATCAATTTCTGGGAAGCGAGACCTATAATTTGAGTTCACACATGGCCAACTCCGTAACCTCGAGCGTCGACATGGCCAGCGTGATCGAACCGTTACCCACAGTGCTACCGGAAGTAGATTAAGTAGTCGCTTCGGATATATCGAGTGATATATCGATGAACTCGGGCGAGTGCGATGCAGCGAATGCACGGGTCGGCCGAAACCTCCGAGTTCGTTTCAAGGTCGTATCGGGAGTCGAACTTCGTGTCACATGGTGGCTCGACCACTGGCTTTCTTCTTGGCTTTCCTCACAACTATCTTGTAATTTATCTCGACGGAAGACCAGCTTAATATATAGTGGCTTCCTGAGAGGAAGACTATGGGGAAAGTGACCGCAGAGACAAAATTGTTCATATTGAATATGACACCGTTCTAAATGCCCAAACCTGGGACCAGAGAGGGGGAACGGGGTGTAGATTTCTGCTACAGGGGGATCACCCTGATATTTGATTGGATCTAGGGGATTGTACCTACGGCAAGGTCCGATATCAGATCGGGCGTATAACAGGAAGGGGGTGAGAGTACTGCCATAGGCCCTCCTTCAGGGACCTTCTGTCTATAAGTACAACTATCTCACTAACCATATACGTTACATAGCATTGTTTCAGCATAGGACCAGCTCTCAGACACCTACCTTGGCCCAGCCCTCCGTTCATCTGGGAAAGAGGCTACTTTGGAACAGGTGCCGCTTTGGTCATAGGCCTATTTGTCCTCAACTTCTGCGAGAAGCCAATGATGGAGTGAGGCCCTTATGGGAAGAGTTCACCTGTCTGAGTTCACGTTAGCTAATTGTATCCGCTGTTGGTAAGCCTGAATCATGTTGCTCTCACTGAGTGTTATCCTCCACAGGTTCTACCTTGATGAGAGCAGGGCGAAG
>JACEFZ010018447.1:102500-118747 GCA_014155875.1 Cepaea nemoralis
GACTTGTTAAGCCATCGTTCATTCATGTACTGTGACATATGGCTTAAATGGTGCCGTGACCAGGATGGTGTTTACAGTTGATGCTCGCCGGTTTGATGACAATCGCAGGCGCTGCAACCCGTTATGGCAAGTTGGTTTTCATTCTTTTCCTGACGCCAATTAAATTTTGATAGCAAGTCTTGAAAAAGACTTACAGACAACCACCCCTGGCCGGGCTTTTGGCTGCTGTAATTCTCACAAACGAGTTATTGGCCATTTTTAACTTCGCTTTTCCTTTCAACAAAAGTATAAACTCGTGCCACAATTCTGTCTTTGGGTACTTGATGTAAACAGCGCGAGATCTCTTCAAAAATTTTAGTTTAGTTCTATGTTCACCTTGTACAGCATGTTGTGATTCCGCGACGACACTCCAAATTCGTATCGTAGGAGGGTGGAGATACCGTAGATAACGGTAATAGTGATTAAGGAGATATAGTGATGCTTGGTACAAATCCAAGGGAAACAATTGGTGTGCCGAGCCACAGGTTAGTTGGTAGATAGATGACTGCTGGTACATTGAGATACCATTGAGAATAATCGCCACATTGGTAATGGATAGAGTGAGTGACCTGTAGTTACAGTGCTTGTTTAAGATGATATTCCAGATATTATGAGGTGTTAGGAGTTAGTTTTGTAAAAGATAGAAAATTGTGAGGGGAGAGAATCAATGATAGTACGGTCATTGTTGATTAATGATTTTTTTGTGGAGAGAACAGATATTGTTCTAAGTTAAGAAATTAGTCTGTAGTTAACAGATATACATACGTGGCAGTGAAGTGTTTTGTTTTCTCGGTTATAGAAATAGTGGAATAACTTGAATGAATAGATATGAGTTACATTAGTTCGTATAGGAGGCCAATGTTGATGGGTCACTGTACGTAGTTAATTTTAAGGGAGTTATATTGTTTTTGAAAACCTTCTCTTTAGCGAGAAGACAATTGTTTTATTGAGTCCGAGTTTTAATACCTCATTTATAATATTTTTTTTTGTTGCTTGATTTGGTCCTGTAAAATGATAGTTATTATTTTAGAATAGGATTATTGTGTTCTTAGAAGTGTGCATACAAACTACTGGTCCGTAAAAGAGACCAGTAGTATTAGGTAACAATAGATTAGGATGTATGTTGTATTATTTTAATCATCATCACCATCATCATAACCATCATCATCACCATCATCATCATACCTTTAATTGAGTTGAGGGGAAACATAAATGATGGTATAAAAATTTGGGGGGGATATCCTGTTGTGATTTTATTTCGCTGTTTTGTATGTTAAATAGTAGTTAATTAAGTTATGTTTAATTTACAGGGTTTTGTCTAGAATAAAGACAATACATGGGGCTTTAATTAGGACCCTTCGTTCAGAAAATAGTAATAAACTACTGTGGACTAGTAGAGAGACACATCATGGGTATATTATATTGCTGTGATAATCAGCATAATGAGGTTGATATGGTTATGAAGTAGTGGAAACATATACCGGGGATGGTTATGGGAAAGTTTAGAGTTACACTAAAGTCAGCATTGATTGGAAATACATGGATTGGAAGCCATATGGAGGAAGAAAAGATTAATGAATATAGCAGTGGGGTAAATGAGGGGAAAGTTTTGAATATAGTTTCCATGGGGTCAGAAGAGCCATGATATACATTCATAGGAGACACGGGATTGCTGGTTTGTAGAATAAGAAAATTACCCCAGACAAAGAGTAAACATGAATTGGATCCATGTTTGATTAGACACTGTGGATAACAGTACAATAGTAAAGGGCTGTAAGTGTGTTAATGAGAAATGAACATAGTGGAGACATAATGACATGGGGTTTTTTAGAGTCCGTGATATATGGACTGAAAGTTAGTTGCAAGCAATCACACACATGAGTTCAGGAGTAGTATATGGTTGCTGTTGATAACGGCATAAATTGATAAGTGGAGGTTTTAGTTGATGTGCCCATAATAAATGGACAGTAAGGGGTCGCTGAAATTTTCGGCGAGAGAATTCTGAGTGAGGTATAGAAGAAGATTAGTTAAGTGAGGTGATGTGTATAATGTTGGAGGAGGTCTTAAGGGATAATAGACTTTTTTTAAATTGTGTCCTCGGGATATGTTTTGTGGTTGACATTACAATGAGAGGTTAAAGTAAGGTTCAGAGCAATAAAAGTAGTAGTGTCTGTAATATATAGACAATTGGAAGTTGTTGGTTGGTGTTTGATGCTGTAGATAGCAGCGTAAACTATTACCATAATGAGTGGTACTGTAGGAGATATAATTGTTTTAGACTTTATGACATAAAGTCTCAAATGACATAGGGGGGTAAAGGGGTGTGTGATTTAGCTGAGTGTGGTCTTTGGGTGAAAGAGTTCTACTGCTTCTTTAAATTCCGGTGGCCACCGATTCTTTGTCTTTCTATCGTGTGAGAATGATTTCAGGTTGATTAAAAGTGGAGAATTAGTGGGGTTAGTGATGACAATAGGGAGTTGGTATAAGAAGAGTACAGTGGTTGAAATTTTAAGCGGATTGCTTATGAAGAGAAGGAGTGTTTATTCAAAACCATATGTATTATGATGTATTTTTATGAAGTTGAGATTTAAATGTTAATAATATGTTATGTTTAAAGAGTTCATAGTCGTTTACTATATGGCAGGGGAAAGAGTACGAATAGATTGTATTACTTAAGTGGAGTTGGTTTGGGGAAGATTAGAGAAACTGTGGGAGGTAAGGAAAAAGAGGGAATAGAGTAAGGGGATTAGGAGTACAGACTTTTTCCTTTACAAGAAAAATTCTTTAGTAAACATAGGGAGGTGTAACAGAAGTGGGGTATTAGTATTAGGTGGGAAAAGGCTACTACAGCACGATTGAGCATCGGGAGTGAAAGGGAAGGAGAGATGCTCAAGTCGTGACGTGGTTTGTTGTAAAGTTAGTTAACATCGGAACTCAGCCCAGGAAGGCAGGCTGTCCACACGTTTGTATTATACCAAGAATCTGTGTCGACTTACATGTTTAATAAACTGGAGTTCTAATTTCTACTGGACTTGTTAAGCCATCGTTCATTCATGTACTGTGACACCTCCTCCCTCCTCCTTTCTCCACATCCCTCCTCCTCCCTCTTTCTCCTTCCTCAAAATCCCTCCTCCTCCCTCTTCCTCCTCCACCCTCCTCATCATTCTTCCTCCTCCTCCCCCTCCTCCTTCTCCCCCCTCCTCCCTCCTCCTTCTCCCTCCTCCTTCTACCTCTTCCTCCCTCCTCCTTCTCCCTCCACCTCCTCCCACCTCCCTCCTCCTCCTCCTCCCTGCTCCTCCTGCGTTCTCCTCCTCCCTTCTTCTTCCTCCTCCTCCTTCTCCCTCTTCCTCCTCCTCCCTCCTCCTCCCTCTTCCTCCTCCTCCCTCCTCCTTCTCCTCTTTCCCCCCTCCTCCTCCTAATCCCTCCTCCTCCCTCCTATTCCTCCCTACTCCTCCTCCTCCCTCCTCCTCCTTTCTCAGCCTATCTTTTCCTCCCTTCTCCTCCTCCCTCCTCCACCCTCTTCCTCCTCCCTCCTCCTTCTCCTCCTTTTTCTTCTTCTTCTGCTGCTGCTGCCGCCGCTCCATTTCCCCAAGTTAATTGTTGGGGGAATATGTAAAGATCTTTCAAGTGCTCTTTCTAATGCTTTTTGTAAGTTGGTCTTCGTTTATCTAAGGTTGTTCTATCCGCAACTAATAAATGATTAGTCAGACAGACAGACAGACAGACAGACAGACAGAGAGGGACGGACAGACAGACAGACAGACAGACAGACAGACAGACAGACAGACAGACAGACAGACAGACAGACAGACAGATAGTCGGGAACGGGAACTTATATGAATTAAATGAGATGCTCCCCATCAGGGGCTGGGCGAAGCCGGGCCGGGTCAGACAGACAGACAGACAGACAGATAGACAGACAGACAGACAAAGACAGACAGACAGACAGACAGACACATAGACAGATAGACAGACAGACAGATAGATAGTCGGGAACGGGAACGGCAGCTTATATGACTACTTATATGAATTAAATGAGATGCTCCACACCAGGAGCCAGGCGATGCCGGGCAGGGTCAGACAGACAGACAGACAGACAGACAGACAGACAGACAGACAGACAGACAGACAGACAGACATATAATCGGGAATGGGAACGGGAGCTTATATGACTACTTATATGAATTAAATGAGATGCTCTCCACCAGGGACTGGGCTAAGCCGGGCCGGGTCAGCTAGTATATATATATATATATATATATATATATATATATATATATATATATATATATATATATATATATATATATATATATATATATGTGTGTGTGTGTGTGTGTGTGTGTGTGTGTGTGTGTGTGTGTGTTCCATGAAAATAATCTGTGTGGTTTCACGTTTGTGAGTGTCTCACTTGAAATCTTGATCTATGTTAATTCATGCACATGAACCATATTTTCTCATATTGTGAGGTAATCATATATGTGTAACTTCTAAAACTGTGGGGAGAATCTATTCGAATGGGTAACACCCCAGTAAAGAAGGGCATATGAGCTAGTGATGATTAGAGAAAGAAGAGATGGCACTTGTGAATCGAAACTGACCTAAAGAAGGTAACCAACAGTCTTGCATTGGCTTGACGTGGGATAATGAGTTAATAACATTGGTGTTCATGTTATCATTGATGTCATCATATTAGTGTCAATGCCTTTGTTCTAAAACCTAGTGATTTTACCTGCTCATCTATTCCCCTATCACACTTCTGATGTATTTATATGTCATCTGATGTCCATATATCCAATAAGACCCTCGTCACATCCAGAACATGTAACATCAGCGAGGACCAGTAGATCATAAACATTCAGATAGTGGTTGTGCCCATCAGCAATCAGATTGGATTCAGCACCGAGGAGAGAAGGGGCTATAGTTCTCACCTCCAGTCGCTGCCTCACTTCTTCCTCCCCCTATTCCTTTCTTTCCTTGTTTCCCTTTTTCTAATCTTACTCCTTTCACCATGACATTTCGTATTTGCACAATGTATATGGGTGCAATATTGTTTATCTTGTCAGTGAGGAGAATGGTGTTCTTTGGTGGTATCAGCATGGTATAGTCAGACCGACCAGTCTGTGATGGAGATGTGAAACTCAGACCATTCACCCGGGTAGATAGGCAAGTCATCGCCATGTCTTATCGTCAGGAAGCTTGGCTTGAGAGCACGGTAATACTTTGTATCAAAGACAGCCGAATTCCATTTCCTCCAGCAAATTCATTCAGCTACTAACATTATCCAGGGCACTCCACAAACCCCATACTCACCTATTTCCATCGACACTGAGGGTGAAAGCATCCATCAACACAGGCCATGTATTTTCCTCAGAAGATGTTTTGGACTGAACCTAATTTGTGTAGTGGACTCAGTTCATTTTAGAGACATATCCTATATTTGAGAGTGACAGGACAATCTTAGTCATATTTATCCAGCATCATGAATGGAGGGAGAAACTGAGACTGCCTATATCAAAGGGCATAATGGGATATAATACACATTCAATGTATTTGATGATTTATGCATTACACATTTGAATGTTTATGTATATGTATTTCATTTGTGAAGCATCTCGTCATCTTTCCTGCACCTTCCAGATTTATCAGTTTTGTTAAATTTTGAAGATCTTTTCTTTGCATTCACTCACTTGTGATGTCATGTCAGTTCAATATGTGTTTGATTATTAATTAGTTAACACACATTGACTGCATTGGAACAGAGTGAGGCTGGATAACCTCACATAGGCAACTTGATTTACTTTGTCCTACGGAAACATCCCAGGTTCCTATAGCCTGCCTAAGAGAACCCATTTATTCATACTTAATATTGTAACACTGGACCTTGTTAGGCTAGTGAGTACAATGGGGGGTTTTTGGGCCAATTTTGTTCTCCTGGGAAGGGCAGAAATATAGTGTAGTTTCTTCAGTTATCCGGGAGTCCCCTAGAGTTCCTTTCTGTCACAACACCTTCCAGTGACATATCCACACTATTTGAGATCACTCCCCACATTCTAGCATTCTTTTGTAGGAGGGTACACCTCGTGTGTTTGCATCTCATCACCTCACAGTTACTTACGTAGGTATGTAAGCCGGTGGCTCAGAAAGCAATGGCAAACTACTGAGCGTAATGCTTCCTAGTACATAAACATCAGCTGACAATGCTGGTGTTGACTGCAACGTCCTGTAAGGAATATGCAAAAAAAAAAATTATAACCAGCCAACTCACCATCCGTTTGCTACATAAATACTTTAGATACAGTTTACCTGACTCCCATATCCCATTTAGTTAGTTTTACTGAATATACCGGATCAGGCGTCGGCACGCGTGCGAAACGTTTTACGCGGACCAATTTTCAATGACCCGCTGAGTGATTTTGCTAGGATATATATGATGGCAGCCCTGTGACTGTGCAACATAACTTCGGTACAGCAGTACAAAATCGTTTCCTATTGCTGTCGTAGATGTTAGTTTAATTCATAAATTTCGAGAGTCCAGAACTTCAGGCCGATATTTCTAAGCGCTGTTTATGAAGTAATTTCAACAAAACTATTTGTTTCGTTTTGGCATTGTAATACATTTTAAATAGCCTCTTATTACAACTTATATTTTTGCATCCCGAATATAGCGTTCATAACATGGATATGATTAAACCTTAATATTTACCAGTAAACTGAAACTCAGAGTGAAATACCTCGAAACAATTTTATATTCATTAAGAATTAACTCACCCGGGTTAAGATACTTGATACTTTAAATTAGGAGTGGAGAACCTTCTTTCTGCCATGGGCCATTTGGATTGTTATAACATCATTGGTGGGCCACACCCAATTATACATTTTAAAATGTAGTAAGCTATATTTTTGTCGAACATGTTACGTCATCTCACACCACGTGTGATGGCCGAAATTGCTTCCCTTTGGTGGATAGTGTGATTGAACTACGTCGCAAAGATGTTCATTCAGTTCCATATGATTACTTTTCACATCCTTTAATCGTCCATTAAACGCCTCAGTTAGTTTCGCACATTCAGCCACATATTCAAGTGTCGTAAAAGGCTTTTGTCCTTCCAGAGTGAGAAAATGCACCTTTCGAGTTGCACTGTCTATAGCTTTAATTTAGCTTTACATGATTTCACGCTTGAAGCAAGAAGTTCAGAAGTTGGTTGGGGCCCTGCAGCTTGATGTTCAGCTCGGAGAGGTACTTGCGTAATGCCCACTATGACCGCTAGATTACACAGCCACTATCTGTCACCAAGATCCCTGACAGTTTTTCTATTCATCTCCATGTATTTTTTTACTTCATCCCGTAGATCGTAAAACCTAATGAGCATGTTCCTGCGACTCAGTCATCGCACTGAGCAGTGATACTCCAGCAGCTCTTCTGTTGCATCTCATCTCTGTTTTTATGATTTTGCACTCATTTGTTGCAATCTGACGATAGCACATGTGTCACCAAAAGAACACATTGAAAGAGACACACAACATCTGCTGTCTTCTTTCTCTGTGTCACTCTCCGTGACTCTCGTAACTCTCGTCCATCTTTATTAAATGACACTGTTGGTCCAATGGACGCTATCACAGTGTAAAACTGTGTGTAACAAGAAAGCTGACATATTTGCCAAACATGATAATAGAGAACAGCAACAACAACACCACATATAGTTAAATGAAACCTCAACAAATATTAAACATCAATATGATTCACCACCAAATGCCTAAAGACACCAACAACTAACAACCATCTTTAGACTACATATAATGGGTTGATGGATTTCATAAATCATAAAAGGAAATTCTTCTGCATGAAGGGCACACGGAATGCCAAACCACCACTGTCTTGTGGACATTTTTGAAAGAACAGAGGCTACGGTAACAAAGTCCGACAGAAAGGCAATCTGCTCTTGATAAAGGAGGATCTAGAAAAGAAATCTCAACCGTCGTAGTCGGAACTAATTAGTCGACATTTAACCACTACAATGGATGATATGTACAACGCTAAGCAAACGTTGATGGCAGAAGAAGACGAAGAAGAAATACCTAATAAAGAAGAAGAAGAAGAAGAAGAAGAAGAAGAAGAAGAAGAAGAAGAAGAAGAAGAAGAAGAAGAAGAAGAAGAAGAAGAAGAACAGGAAGAAGAAAAATGATGAAGAAGAAGAAGAAGAAGAAGAAGAAGAAGAAGAAGAAGAAGAAGAAGAAGAAGAAGAAGAAGAAGAAGAAGAAGAAGAAGAAGAAGAAGAAGAAGAAGAAGAAGAAGAAGGAGGAGGAGGAGGAGGAGAAGAGGAAGAAGAAAAGGGAAGAAGAAGAAGAAGAAGAAGAAGAAGAAGAAGAAGAAGAAGAAGAAGAAGAAGAAGAAGAAGAAGAAGAAGAAGAAGAAGAAGAAGAAGAAGCAGAAGCAGACGAAGAAGAAGAAGAAGAAGAAGAAGAAGAAGAAGAAGAAGAAGAAGAAGAAGAAGAAGAAGAAGAAGAAGAAGAAGAAGAAGAAGAAGAAGAAGAAGAAGAAGAAGAAGAAGAAGAAGAAGAAGAAGAAGACGCCTACGTATAAGGACAATTGGACTTGCGAGCCCACACGCATCAAAAGTAACCCCCTCCCCCCTGTCTTTCCCATCTCCCAAACCCCAGAGCACACCCTATAGACCCGCCCCCCCCCCCCTCTACCTAGATGCTGGACACCAGTTTTACCTGCAGAAAGTCACAGTGGAAATTAAACTCTTGGGTAATAACAGGATCTGTAAAGGACAACATATTTTATCCAGACAATAGAAATCGACGTCTTGAGGTTAGATACCACGGAACTCTAAATAAGCGTGTAAGCAAGTGTGGCCAATGTGCTCATGTGACTTCGTGTGCGGTGGTTGGCATTGCATAGTGCCTGCTGGCGTCGACAAAGCTTTAACTATGGATTCCACGTTAAACAATGTCAGTTCTGTAATTGCTCATGTTTCTTGTGAACGTCCTCTCTTGTACCTGTTAATGATCATACTACTAATATGTTCTCGGGAGCCACTTTAGCTAAGTGGCTAGCACTTTTGTCTGTCCACCCAATGGTCTCGAGTTTATATCGAGGTGGAACTTTTCTGAAACATTGACCTGCCTCCAACCCAAGGTAGACTCGGTACCGTAGTGGCCAGACACTGGCCTGCCGACACGGTGATCGAGGGTTCCTTTCGCAGCAGGACGTGGGCTCCCAGTTCGACCCAGCCGAAAATGGATACCAGGAGTGTCGTGGGAAATAAAGGCGGCCGGTGTGATACCGAACACATCATTTACCGGGTCCCAATTGGTCTTTAAAAATATTTGTCTAGCATCATATGCTCAATGCGCCTTAAGGTGTGTAAAATGATCCTCTATATTGTGTGTGTGTGTGTGTGTGTGTGTGTGTGTGTGTGTGTGTGTGTGTGTGTGTGTGTGTGTGCGCGTGTGTACATTCCAAGCTAGCCCAGTCTAAAATGAGTCTCAGGAAAAATACTAGGCAGCAAAGGCAGTCAGCGTGCAATGATACCATTAAACACGAAGTGTTGAAGAATCTTAAAATATGGGCTTGCACTATATACCATATATACCTTGGATGGAATCTGTCTAGAGGAGAAAACTTTATACCAATGTGTGTCGAAGTCGGGCGTGACGTACTCTCCACGAAAGAGGAACGGAAACGAAGATGAAGATACAACATTCGCCTAAGATGTAGAAAACAGGTCCTTAACCTATTTACAGTGTGCGGTCTACCGCACTATCAGATTAGTACATAGATATGGGCTGTTTTATGTGGTCTATAATTTAGTCTAATAGTGATAAAATCTCCGCCGCGGAGCAAGCATGGCAGGAAACTTCAGTTCGCCAGGAATCCCACTTCCCGTTATGTTTCATCGTTTTATTTTCCTGACACTCCCTCGGTGAGAGGGTCATGACTCCTTGTATCTCTATCCTGCCGTAAAATCGTATCATGTTTCGAGATGTTGAGTTGTCTTCCACTTGTCCCACAAATGCATACAGTGCCTGCTCCCAAGCCACCCCTGCCTCGGGGAGGATAGCATCGTGCACCCGGTGCCTCGTGTCCTCACACATTCTAGCACCTTTGCCGCGAGAAGTCAGCTTCTTCCCCAGAAGTTCGCCTTTGCTGTCGCCTCCACGCCAACGGACGCTGTGCACCAATACATGTAGTTGCTTCCATCTTGCCTTCCTCGAACCCCTTTCATGGCCCACAGAGCCACACTTCTGCTCGTCTCCAGGAAGCCAGCGCTTTCTCTGGGCTACTTGATTTTGCGTTTTTAATGCCAATCTTGACCCCTTCTCAGTTGCGGATTGCGGTTATAGCAAGACGTTTTACACCACCATTGAGTGGAGATCGGACTTCGACCGATAGTAAATTGATTTCGGTGACTGCTACAACGTGGCGTTTCAACTACATTGAAGGGACGTAGAGGTGTTTCCAAGGCAACAGGACCAGGTTCTATACTGGCTAAGACCTACTGACACGTCCTAAACGTGCGTACTGGGCAACAGGTCTCTTCAGGGTCCTGACCAACGTCAGTAGGATCGCTGATTTCTCCGAAGTCGGAGAGTACCTGCCTGCACGGCTAGGAACCACCAATCTGCACATTAATAAGCCAGACATAGGACAACGGATACTCACGCAAACCTCAGGTCCGGTATGACACCACACTGATGTTGGGACAGTAGGATGTATTCATCCGACATACAGGACTTCACGCTGGAGTTCACAGCCAGCGAACACAAGCAAGCTGGCAACTGCATTGAAGAGTCCCAGTCTCAAGTGCATCGCACTATTTTGGAGAGATGACTATAGAGTCGACACGAGACAGTACCAGCTCTAGATATTAGATGAGAGATTGGCTAGTTTCGATGTTAGACTTTGGATGTACTACGATTAACAGACAGGAACGTGGACTACATTATTGCAGTGACTTAAAGTTCCGATTGTTCCACAGCCAGCACGAGGCCTTTTTTTGGCTACTCCTCACTGTTGCTTCTGTGCTAATAGGCATTAATTATTTTTAAAGAGCATTGTAAAGAACAATAATGTAATGATACAGGTAAATTTTAAAGGTATATGCATGCTATATGTCTTTTCTTGAAATCTTAAAAGTGAAATTACTTACATTTCATTTCGTCACACTTCATACTAAGAAATACAATTGCCTTGCTTATGAGTTTGTGAACTTCAAGAAAACGAGATTGATTTCTTTCCCCTCTTGTTACCCACAGCCTTCCAGCATCTTTCATCTGCAAAATGGTAAGTTCTTTATTTCCAAACACACATCATCTCACTTTCTGTAAATATGCAAAAAATATAGGAGTGCTACTATAACCTAGTTGTACTGAGTAAAAGCACAGCTCATTGTGACAGATGTTCGTAGGAATAATTCTAAGTACTCTCGAACATAGTTATTTAAGAGAGCATGCCTTGCAACTTACATTACCCGTTGTCATCGTCACTAATGTATCTTAGTGAAAGTCGTGCATAGTGCGTTATGTACACCATACAACACGACATCCACGCAGGGGCGAGGTGGGCAGAGACGAATAAGAGGTGAAAACGAGACGCAGATATGTAAACAGTACAATTTTAATCACTAGACGGGAATTTACCCCATTACCAACAACAGAACATACACGAAGTTCAGGGCTGAGGTGAAGAAAGATTTAGAAAAGTAAGACTTTGATTGCTAGATAGAATAATGAGTGTCACAAGGAACATTAATGACTCCAACAAACTAGTCAGAGCAGAAAAGTAGTCAGAGAAGATACGTCAATACGGAATATTAGATTTAAAAATCGACATCATTCCACCCGAGGCATTCCCATACAGGCTCCGTTACCCACTTCAAAATCTATCGAAGAGTTTCCATGATGATTACTTATGTAGAAATGTAATTAAAAGTGCTTCTGAATTATCCTCACCCTTTTAGTGCTCCTCCTGGATTTTTATCTCGCGTTTAGTGCTCCTCCCTAGGTTGTAAGTACAGTCCAGACTCTCTACTCACTCCCTTCTGAACAAGACTTTCCATAAGAGCTGCACTCTCCTCCCGATTTCAGAGAGCCTTCCTACAGCTCATATATATATATGACCGACCGACCGACCGACCGACCGACCGACCGACCGACCGACCGACCGACCGACCGACCGACCGACCGACCGACCGACCGACCGACCGACCGACCGACCGACCGACCGACCGACCGACCGACCGACCGACCGACCGACCGACCGACCGACCGACCGACCGACCGACCACCGACCGACCGACCGACCGACCGACCGACCGACCGACCGACCGACCGACGACCCGACCGAACGACCGACCGACCGACCGACCGACCGACCGACCGACCGACCGACCGACCGACCGACCGACCGACCGACGACCGACCGACCGACAGACCGACCGACCGACCGACCGACCGACCCGACCGACCGACCGACCGACCGACCGACCGACCGACCGACCGACGACCGACCGACCGACCGACCGACCGACCGACCGACCGACCGACCGACCGACCGACCGACCGACCGACCGACCGACCGACCGAACCGACGACCGACCGACCCGACCGACCGACCGACCGAACCGACCGACAGACCGACCGACCGACCGACCGACCGACCGACCGACCGACGACCGACCGACCGACCGACCGACAGACCCGACCGACCCCGACCGACCGACCGAGACCGACCGACGACCGACCGACCGACCGACCGACCGACCGACCGACCACCGACCGACCGACCGAACCGAACCGACCGACCGACCGACGACCGACCGACCGACCGACGACCGACCGACCGACCGACCGACCGACCGACCGACCGACCGACCGACCGACCGACCGACCGACCGACCGACCGACCGACCGACCGACCGACCGACCGACCGACCGACCGACCGACCGACCGACCCGGACCGACCGACCGACCGACCGACGCCGACCGACCGACCGACCGACCGACCGACCGACCGACCGACCGACCGACCGACCGACCCGACCGACCGACCGACCGACCGACCCGACCGACCGACCGGACCGACCGACCGACCGACCGACCGACCGACGACCGACCGACCGACCGACCGACCGACCGACCGACCGACCGACCGACCGACCCGACCGACCCGACCGACCGACCGACCGACCGACCGACCGACCGACCCGACCGACCGACCGACCGACCGACCGACGACCGACCGACCGACCGACCGACCGACCGACCGACCGACCGACCGACCGACCGACCGACCGACCGACCGACCGACCGACCGACCGACCGACCGACCGACCGACCGACCGACCGACCGACCGACCGACCGACCGACCGACCGACCGACCGACCGACCGAAGATAGAACAAACTTTATTTTCAAAGGGTTAATAATTGGGCACGCAGGCCCGTCTACATTCTGCCCTTCTATCACTCTCTTTCATACATTATTTCATTATTTCATTTTCATTATAATTTCATATATTTCAGGGGACCTAACTCCGTAAAAGTTATTTCAAGGGGTATAACTTTTCTGTATAACTTGTAGTCATATTGTGGCATCGTTTTCAAAGATTTATAAACTCTTTGTCCATAGTTATGTAGCGGCATATGAGTTATAATAAATAATGATACAAACTGTAAGGCATTTTCAAAGTTTTCATAAAAATAATGCACAATGCATAACATTGTAACTCATCTTTATTTGCTTAAGAAGTTACTGTAGTCATGCAGGTGATTAGCAAGCGTTTTCATTAAAAATAATGGATGGTGTGTGGAAGGACATTCTTTTAAGTTACTTTTTTTGTTGTATGAATTTAATGAGAACTTATATGACTACTTATATGAATTAAATTAGATGCTCCCCACCAGGGACTGGGCGAAGCCGGACAGGGTCAGGCAGACAGATAGACAGACAGACAGACAGACAGACAGACAGACAGACAGACAGACAGACAGACAGATAGTCGGTAACGGGAACGGGAACTTATATGACTACTTATATGAATTAAATGAGATGCTCCACACCAGGAGCTGGGCAATGCCGGGCCGGGTCAGACAGACAGACAGACAGACAGACAGACAGACAGACAGACAGACAGACGGTCGGTAACGGGAACGAGAACTTATATTACTACTTATATGAATTAAATGAGATGCTCCCCACCAGTGACTGGGCGAAGCCGGGCCGGGTCAGCTAGTATTAGATAATGGTCTGACACTTGTTATTAGCCATGTGGAACATACTGGCCTACAAAAAGGGGACTGGCTGTTATACTAGGGATTGTTATTATTATTATTACCTCTATTATTAAGGGGGAAGGTAATGCGTATTGAGATAGTGTTAGAATAATTTGGTCCACAGCTGAGCACAGAGTACGGTAAGCTTGTTTTATATAAGTCAATCATGGGCTTAGGAATGTGTAGTATATTTAAACGTTTACTGTGTCTAGCATTATATTTAAACAATGGCCAAAGGTAATTTGGGGCATTCCGATGCAGGATTTTGTGAATTAGTTTAGCATTATTGAAAAGCAGGCGTTTGCGAAATGGTAGTAACTGAAGGCGTTTATAAAGGCTAGGATTGTCAGATAAATGTTTGCTATAAATTAGACTCATGGCCCGTTTCTGGAGTGAGTAAAGTCACTTGGTGTTTGAATTAGAACAACCATCCCAGATTGTAGGGTAGAAGTCAAAGTGTGTCTGTATATGAGAAGTATAGAATAGTTTCCTTGTGTCCTCATCAAGGAAGTTTTTAATTTTGGCGAGTTGGTAGACTTTTTTCGCTGTTTGTTTAATGAGCGCTTGAACGTGGGAATTAAAGGTTAGGTTTCTAACAATGATTAGGCCTAATGTTTTGTGCTCAATTACACTTTCTATTGGCATGTTATCGATGTGAAGCTGATGTGTGTGAGCTTAGAGTTTGAAGTCTCTGTCTGGTTGTTAATAACATTGCTTTTGTTTTAGTAATGTTTATTTGCATACGGTTTGAATAGCTCCACCTAACTACATTATTTAATTCTTGTTGTAAAGACGACTCCAGTAAAATACAGTTTTCAGCGTTTGTGTACACTGTAAAGTCATCTGCAAATAGATCGCAGGACGACGAAAGATGCAAAGGTAGATCGTTAATATATGGCAAATAATAGAGGGCCAAAAATAGAGCCTTGCGGTACTCCAATATTGAAGGTAGTGGTTTGAGACAGAGATTTATTATGTGATACTACTTGCTTTCTGTTTGATAGAAAAGATGATATTAGAGTTACTACATTAGGGCCAGTTTTCATTGTCTCAAGTTTTTTAATTAAAATAACATGGTCTATCATAACAAATGCTTTCTTGAAATCAATAAACACAGTTCCACATAGACTATTGTTTTTTAATTCTGGTGCCAATTTTTTATCATGATTGTTAGGGCCTTAGACAAATAAATTTGGGCGAAATCCCGATTGCTGTCAACAAAAAGCTTGTTGGGGAACTAAATACTGTAATTTACTTTATGGGGTGTGTTTTTTCTAGTTTCTTAGATAGTGATGATATTAAGGAAGTGGTTTTGTAATTGGTCTTGAGACCATTGTCCAATGAACCAGATTTAAGAATAGGGTAAAACTTTAGCGATTTTGAAGCTGATGGAAAGTGGCCTTTGGTGGAACCCGATTATATCATAGGCTAGTGATGTACAGATCATTGGCGAGCCAAAACGGAGAATCCGGTTGCTGATTCCATCTAACCCAGATGAGTTGTGTGTTTTAGTTACTGATGTAAGTTTTACTTCAGTTATTCATTAGGGTATGTCGGAAAGAATATCGCGGTAGCATCTATTCTCGCAAAACGATGAAATAAAGATAAATTGCAAGGTGAATTAGGTATTGAGCCCTTTAACTGCTATGTCAGTTTGAAAAAAATTACTGAATTGGTCGATTATATGATTTGATAGTAAAGAATTTTGGAATTATACTTGTTTGTCAAGGGTTAATTGCCTTCCCTATATCCTTACTATTTAATTTTTCCCCTTACTAGTTCTTAAGTAATTTTTTTTTTTTCCCCCTCGTATTTTTATTGAACTTTTGTTTTTGAGAGTACGTATGCACTGAGATCCCGTTTTTTTTGTGCTTTATCTCGTCTCTCATAATTCGAGTATTTCCTGGGTGATCCAAGGGTGGCTT
>JACEFZ010018448.1:0-62500 GCA_014155875.1 Cepaea nemoralis
AACTATGGACTAAGAGTTTACAAATCTTTGAAAACGATGCAACAATATGACTATAAGTTATACAGAAAAGTTATGCCCCTTGAAATAACTTTTACAGAGTTAAGTCCCCTCGCTGTATAGAAATTAGAATGAAAAATGGAAAATTAAATAATATTGGATAAGCAGCCGATTTCACACTAAAAAAAATATCACAATGGGCTGCGCTGGAATGAAAGGAAGACGTGTAGAAAATTTCATCTCAATCGGATGGGCCGTTCGCGAACGCATAAAGGACATACGGACATACAGACAGACGGAGATCGCCTTTTATATATGAGACTAGCTGACCCGGCCCGGCTTCGCCCAGTCCTTGGTGGGGAGCATCTAATTTAATTCATATAAGTAGTCATATAAGTTCACGTTCCCGTTACCGACTGTCTGTCTGTCTGTCTGTCTGTCTGACCCGGCCCGGCATCGCCCAGTCCTTGGTGGGGAGCATCTCATTTAATTCATATAAGTAGTCATATAAGTTCCCGTTCCCGTTACCGACTATCTGTCTGTCTGTCTGTCTGTCTGTCTGTCTGTCTGACCCGGCCCGGCTTCGCCCAGTCCTTGGTGGGGAGCACCTCATTTAATTCATGTAAGTAGTCATATAAGTTCCCGTTCCCGTTACCGACTATCTGTCTGTCTGTCTGTCTGTCTGTCTGTCTGTCTGACCCGGCCCGGCATCGCCCAGCTCCTGGTGTGGAGCATCTCATTTAATTCATATAAGTAGTCACAAAAGCTCACGTTCCCGTTCCCGACTATCTATCTGTCTGTCTGTCTGTCTATCTGTCTGTCTATCTGTCTGATCCGGCCCGGCTTCGCCCAGCCCCTGATGGGGAGCATCTCATTTAATTCATATGAGTAGTCATATAAGTTCCCGTTCCCGACTGTCTGTCTGTCTGTCTGTCTGTCTGTCTGTCTGTCTGTCTAATCATTTATTGGTTGCAGTTAGAACAACCTTAGATAAACGAAGTCCAACTTACAAAAAGCATTAGAAAGAGCACTTGAAAGATCTTTACATCTTCCCCAACAATTAACTTGGGTAAATGGAGCAGCGGCAGCAGCAGCAGACGAAGAAGAAAAAGGAGGAGTAGGAGCTGGGAGGAGGAAGAGGGAGGAGGAGGGAGGAGGAGGAGAAAGAGAGAAGAGGAGGCATGGAGGAGGGAGAGGGAGGAGGGGGAGGAGAAGAGGAAGAGGGTAGGAGGTGGAGGAGGGGAGAGGAGGAGGAGGAGGAATATAACGCATATGCCTGTAGATTTAATAATGGCTGAAGTTGTTCCATGTCTTCTTAGAGTTGGCGACAGTGTAAAGAAATATAAAATCTTCAAACTTGATAGAGATAAGGTAACTATTATTTATTCATTCTTTAAGCAAAAAAAGATGAGTTACAATGTTATGCATTATGCATTATTTTTATGAAAACTTTGAAAATGCCTTACAGATTGTATCATTATTTATTATAACTCATATGCCGGTACATAACTATGGACAAAGAGTTTATAAATCTTTGAAAACGATGCCACAATATGACTATAAGTTATACAGAAAAGTTATGCCCCTTGAAATAACTTTTACAGAGTTAAGTCCCCTGAGATATATGAAATTATAATAAAAATGAAAAATGAAATAATATTGGGTAAGCAGCCGATTTCACACTAAAAAAATATGACAGTGGGCTGCGCTCGGAATGTAAAGGAAGACGTGTAGAAAATTTCATCTCAATCGGATGGGCCGTTCGCGAGCGCATAAAGGACATACGGACATACAGACAGACAGACAGACAGACAGACAGACAGACAGACGGAGATCGCAATTTAAATATAAGATATACCATTGTGTTTAATTAAGAATTAATTAGAATGGTAAATCAACAATTTTTGTAAACTAGAGTCTGATTTGATTTTTAGCACTGAAGCACATGTGTGGGCCACGCTGTAATTTTTCCTATGCTTTACAATTTCAAATCCCTATGTTAAAACCTGTTATAGGCATTATGAACTTATATCTAACTAACAGTGCTTATAACCTATAAATATTATGTGTACTGTAGAGTATCAACTCTCATGTCAGAAACACATTCAGAAACTCTTCTCAAATTGGGAGCAGACTCCTGATTCATACTTCATAGTAGAAGTTTCTGCGAATTTCATAGTCATATGAAAAATAATTTCTATGCATTGTGAACTATATATCACTATTTATGCTTAGAAATCTGCAAATAATCTATGTACTATAGAGATTGAACTCTAAAGAACCTTTTCAAATGAATTCTTATTCATGCGGAGATATACAAATGAGTACGCATATTCCAGACTCTTAGTCAGGGGATAAAATGCTTTGCCACATTCTAATCTTTAACTTAAAACTATAGTGCTAAATTTTAGTACAACCCTTTTGTTAACAGATTAATAACCACTCAATATGAGTGAGGAACATGTAATCATTTCATAAAATAGTGCTAGGGAATTGCCATGTTTCAGAATATAAATTCAAGAACAAAGAAACTAAACGCATGATATAACCAAGCTTTCGTCACACCGCACCACAGGCGATAGACACCAGGAATAATATTATATGTTCCAAACACGCATCAGACTGCATAATCCATTAATAATAGATAAGAAATGCTCTTAAAATTAGCAGCATTGGGCAAAATATAAAACAGCGTTCACTATCCTTATACTGCTGTAATCAGTAGAGGAAAGCAATGTATGTTTTAGTTATGGATTAACCCTTGAGGAAATCCAAAAACATAGGCTCTTTGCATCATCATTATGATTAATTATTATGTATGATTATCATGTACTTAATGTTTTCTCTGTTATGAGAATTTTTCTCTGTCCTGATTGTTACTCTTTACTGGGAAATATACATTGTAATGTGACTCCTGTGGAAACATGAGATGATGTAGGAAACCTGTATGTCAGTACTTAAGAAGCCAATGTTGAATAGCCTTGGCCTAATGATGATTATAGTGCCGAAAGGAAGACGCGGCATTAGAAACCACAGAGATCATGTATAGGCTATTCTCTCCAAGTAGAGAGAGAGAGGCAATATCAACATGTTCGGATGGACAGAATGGCTTCACTCATCAAATAGTTCCCAGTAACAATCTCAACAAAACATAGAGTGAAAAGATACCTCACTCACTATTAAGAGTCAGAATGGATCTACACCAAGCAACGAGGGACAGTGGAACTTGGGAACCCACTCCTATCTCCTTCCCCTTTTTTTGTTTGTAATTGTGTTGTGAAAGTTAACACATCACAGTAGCTTAATGCTCGTGTTGTATTCTTTGTCTTCCCTTTTCTATAGCGAGTGGTGGATTTTGTGGGACTGCATGGCATCCCTATCAACTATAAACTGGGTAAAAAGCCAGGAGAGGGTGAACATGGCAACCTGTCCTAAACAAAGTCTGGACCAATACCTCAATGTTTACAGCTGCACTCATTAGCTGCCACAGCCAGCAACAGACAAATTCGAAGACAACTGACTGCGTGATTGATTAAGTCCTAATTTAGCAGGAAAATCCAGGATGGATTTCGCGATCTAAAAATCTACAAAGATGAAGATCAACAGAGTAACTGACAACAATGTATCGTCTGCTTTACTTCTGAGAAGTACCACCTATAGCCTCATCATTTAACAAAATCAGTGAAACTATGGGACAATCTTACTACAAGTTTAATAAAACTAACAACAGTAAGTAACCTTCAACTGTTGGTTGGATTACCAAGTTAATATCCAACAATGGATAAGTCTTCGAAAGAACGTCTCACAGCAGCAAGAGTCAAACATCGGGTACCAGACACTCCACACTAAATTCTGTCTATAAACACAAACTCAAACCAAAGGGAAGAGACACTGAAACCACATAAGCCGGGACAACCAAGGTACCAACTGAAAACCATAACTACACCAGATTACCTCAAGGTTCCAAAATTTGAACCACCTGAAATAAGCCAGGTCAACTCCAGATCTCAGACCTAAACACCATTAATAAGACCATATGAAAGCAGCTAGCGGAGTAAATGCCTTTACGCCTGCAACCAAAGAAAGCATCTGATTGCTTGCAACCCTGGGTATCTGTGTTGAAAGTAATATTCTTCAGTTCCATGCAGCAGATAAATGTTGCAGATCCACGAACAGTCTGAATAGAAACAATATATTAAGTCAAAGCCTCCGTCAAAAGAGTAAACGTTTATTAATCGAAGTACAAATGGGTAGAGTCAAATTGAAAACAGCTGTTGTTCATCTGCTGGCCAAGTTGGAACTGAAATCTGTTTCTCTCCTGCGTCACGCGTGAGCGTCCTTAACAACCCCTTTCAATAGTGCTCACGCGTGCGCCCTTCATTTATTAGTTATTCATTTCCCAAACTATCTCTCAAACTATTAACAGAGATGGTGCTCTGTTACAATCCTCCTTTTCTTTAAAAAGACTTTTCTTAAAAAGTCTTAATCCCCTAACCTACTTATTCCAATTATGCTTTCCCTCACTAAAACCTTAACCCAATATTATTTCTCCAACTCATCTTAAACTAACAAACTAACTCCCTCTGAACTTTATCTCTACTCATTCGAGTCAAATTCTCCACTTGTCTCTTATAGCTAACTGCTATTTTCTGTGATACTTCTTCTTCGTTTCTGAGCCCACAAGGTTTCATTTAAAAAAACACCACGGTACAAATCTTCATAAAAATCGTTGGTATATACTTTGCGTTATGTAACTTCTCATTCTCTCTCAATATCAACAACACAACACAGGATAGACATAAAAGATGGGGTGCGCACCCAGATATGAAGATATAAACGAGTAGTCAAAAACAATCACATTTACCTCCCTTGCAAACGTAAAAACTTTTACAAATAAAAGTTTTTTCAAAAACACATCTTATGATCTATGTATGTACATCTCTGTTTGTTATAAATTAAGTTAATCCAAAATTTCTTCCATGTACTCAATATTTGTGCTGCGATCCACACCCATGAACATATTTCACCTGTCTTATGTCTCACCATGAAACCCTTAACCATGTTCATTTTCCATGAACATCTTGTAAATTAATTAATGCTGTTTATCATAGCTCCTATATTTTACCCCCTCACATCCCATGACAAGCATCCTTGTTTCTATACGTATCTAACCCTGTACCAAACCATTTGCACTGCTATTCACAGCCCCCTTAATATCCATTCCTCAGCTTTTTATATCCTAACCTCTTTTTACACCCGCTTTAGACGTTAGTCACGTTTATAATATGGTATCTAATCCATATACCTTCAATCAATGCTGACTTAATGCAGCTCTTATTTCAACCTCCCAGAACCATATATTTCTACCAGCTTTATACCCCATCACCCAAGCATGGCGTGTAATTAACCCCCCCCCCCCCCCATAATCCAACCATTAATGCTGACTGGTGCAGCCGCCTTCTTACTATCATAAGGTACTCATGAAATTATTACTCATAAGGAGAATGTGTCTCTCTTCTAGTCCTCAGTCGTTTGTTAACTATTTTCTGAACGAAGGATTTTAAATAAAGCCCCTTCTTATTACTTTCTATTCTAAACCAAACAGTAATACTTGTGAACAAAATTTTAAACAATTTTCAACTCATTTGTAAACAAGGGTAAATACTATTCAATATACAAGACAATTTAACTAAATTCATAATTCGTGAGCCAAACAAAACGAAGTCAAAACAGGATATCATACCCCCACGTTTTGAAGACACATTTTCTTTCCACTTATATCAAATAAAGGTAATTAACCAATTCAAAGAAAGACATTATTCAAAATAATATGACATACATCATATCCATTGTTAGTCACTTTTACGGACTAACAATAAATTATTTATCTATTAAGAAAACTCGACAAGTCAAATCTTAAAATCAAATAGCAATAAAAATACATCTTCAAGACCACACGAGAATTTACATCCATATATCAAATAAAGGTAAACAACCAATTCAAAGAAAGACATTGTTCACTCCTAAATGTCTATATATTACAGACAGTATACAAATCAAAAGGTCCATTATGGGCTCTATCACTCAAGACCTCCTCATCACCTAACATAACCAAATCTCTCCTATACCTCACTCAGAATTCCCTATTAATCTCGCCGAAAAACTTCAGCAACCCAGTAATGTCCATTTATTATGGGCATTTCACCAAAAACCTTCACTTTCAATTTATGCCGTTATCAACAGCAATAAAATACCGCCACTAAACTCATGTCTGTGACCTTCTAACCCCTCACTGCTTGTAATCAACGTTATTCTTTTTCAGTCCATATATCACGGACCCCCAAAACCCCATGTCATTTAATCTATGTTCGCTGTGACCACAGCACTCCACAACTGACAATGTCCATTTATTATGAACATACTTACTTCCCTTTATAAACCTTTCACTGGTTTAATCCCCCAATTCCTGTAATGATATCTACAGAACTAAAACATGGCATTCAATTCATGTTTTACTATTTGTCTTCACGCTGTCTGGCGCAGCACTTATTATAAGCGTTACCCATATCTAATAAAAACCAGTAATTTCCATTACATCAGTGCACTAAATCCAGCACACCACAATTCATCTACTCAGTAAGGGAAATTGTAACTAATCTAGTTGTTTCCCTTGGATTTGTACCAAGAATTATTAAACAATCTACGGTATCTCCACCATGCTACAACCAGCAAAAAAATGTCTATTTACTATAGACCTCACCAATACATCTATCTACTGTACCAACAACTAATTCTACTTTTGAGTCTCTCGTCTACCTGACGTAACTAACATTTCATTCTCCTGCATCAGTACTTTCTAACATCTCACCACACCAACTCTAAACTATCCTCAAGTCTCTCCTAGCGTTCTCACACTTCAATGATAGTCAAATCAGTCACACTTATCGGCACACAGTCTATAGTGCTCTATTTATAATACTCCGATATTCATTTGGCTAATCACATTCTTTCATTTCTCTATATCAGGCATTCTTGCTTCAACATGTCTCTGCCAACAATTTTTACAATCTAATTACTTTCTTATTTCAACTTTTCTCAATCATTCACTCCCTTTCCACAACTCAAAGCCTACCTTGCTCAAACAACACATTAGCTCTAACAATCAATTCATCATCCAACGATCTAAACGCTAAAAACGCTAATAATCACTTTCCCACAGCTAACTTTTCTGTGTTTTCTCGTTCTTCTACACACTCACCTCCGCCAACGACATGGTACTTGCTTACTATAAATAAACATAACGTTAACTCTCTATCTGTCAGCCTGTCATACATTTTCATTACTTCTGTCCAACACCACACATTCTAAACAAAAGACATCACACCTTTCCAATCATCTTCTTTCTACCCCCCAACTTCCGCATACTCACTTACTCTATTCTCTAGGAAATCAGCGGTATGTTTTATCAGCGTCATCATCCACTCTTCGCATATTCGCACGGCGCTCGTATTTTATGCTTGCTCAGACAGTGACACACAACCTCGTTCTCACCTCACGATTATTCTCCTATCACGACAACTTGATGTGTCTATACTATTACTTCTAAAAAAAAAAAAAAAATTAGACACCAATTCAACATTCTAGCAATTACTCACTACAGCCTAAGCGTGTCGATCACTTCCACACACAGTGACACAAGATATACCAAACACCTCGTACATGCATGCGTTACTACTACCAATCGCCTGACATCATTCTATCCATGTACTCCACTTAGACGGCGTCTCAAAACCTCACTCCTGCTTCACTCAGCGCGACGAACATCTGTTTGTCTACACTTATACTCACGCACGGACAACCCATAACCAGACGAATTACTTCCTTGTCAATCATCATAATCCCACTACTCTCTGTCCTACTTAATTCTCCACGTCAAACCACTCCGACAGTCAACTACTCACTCACCCTATCTTAACCTCTTCATCACTTCATAACAATGATTTACTTCTTCGCGCTATTTTCAGGCTATAACAGTCGCACTACTCTATCGTCATCACTATTCTATGACTACTTTATACCTCAAAATAACCTATGCAATACAAGACAACACTACACCAGTTCTCAGCATCACACATCACTTGCAGTGATTATCCACCATTTTCTACAGCAACACAACATTTGAGCCGGTATAACCCTCATCAAACTTGAATTACTCCAACCAACAAAATATCTACTCTTCACGTATTAATTAATTCTTATTTAAATATAACCATGGTCTTATCGACTTCATGAGACTTCTAGCTTTTCCCAGCGATGCTTCAGCTTTTTGCTTTTTTTGTGTTCCACTTTCCAATAGATAAACATCTTTCTTTCTAAAAGTATCATTCTCTCCCATCTTTGGAATTCGTCTCCTGGCTTTTACTACTTTTCTACCATATATAATGTTATCTTGTTCCAAAGCGTCACTAACTAAAAATTTGTCTGCTTGCCTACTATCAACTATGCCGTACGAGGAAACATCTCGCTTCGAGTCAGGCTCTGCTCGTAGTGCAATTCTTTCGTTCCCACTCATTCCTTTTAAATCCTTGTCTGATGTATATTCTATACCAAAATCTGTGAGGTCTGAAGATTCTGATTCCAGAGACGACTCAAAAAATTCTTCGGTTCCACCTCCATGATTATATATGAGTAAACTTTTTCTATTTCTGGTCCTAACACTCTTTCTAATTTTCTTTCTGCTGTCTCTTGTCTTGGGTTGTCTAACTTCTGTATCGTTGTCTCTCTTTGTCACCTTCAAGTAAGTTGGATTTGATTGAGTTTTCCTTATTACTTTACCCATCGATGTCTGAGTACTCTTTTCCACACTACTGCCTGGTTGCGTCTGTGTCTCTCTTTCTTGTCTGACACTAAAGACTGAAGATACCTCCTGACTACCCAAAATCTTATCTGTGTTTCTTTCTCTGTTACTCAACCTTGCTACCGAATATCGCAACTGTCTGATCTGAAACCAGTTCTCTCGTAAAGCTCTTGCGTTTACACTATTTGAAGGCCACGACCACTGTTTCCTTTTCTGACCATTACTAATTCCTATATGTCTCTGTGTCTCACTCTTATCTGCTTTCATATGTATATGGTTGATAACTTTAGAATTGTAACCACACTGGTTATCGTTTCTATTGATCGGTTGCCATCTATTGGACTTGTCTACCTCAAAACGTCTCATACCTGTCTTGTACTCTGTTCGTTCAAGCGTCTGTCTCTTTATTACTTTTATTATGGACGAAATTCTATCTACATCCATCCTTAAGTTGTCCATTAACTCCGTCACACGTTCTAACTTCCTATCAAAGATATCCATATTAGTTCACCACGCCTTTATGATATGTTGTTTTTCAATACTTAGGCAGCTTTCCTATCACTATTCCATACCCTGCAAAAAGGTTATTCAAAGAACAAATCTTTAAAAAACATGCATCAAGTTTTCAATTCTTCTATATCCTACAACAATTAATTATATACATGCCTACATCCTTGCTGTTTTATTGCTGTGTTGAGTCTAGCTATTGCCGTGCCTACTCCAGTTGACACCTGTGTTAACGCAACTTGTTCTTCTGCCATGCTGAAATATGCTGAAATTTACTATTCAATTCATATAATCACACTCACAATTATAATAATTTAGTCAACAAATATCAACAATTGTATAGGCCCATTTAAACTAAACAAGGGACGTAAGCAACTGTTCACTGTTCTTCTTACAAAGATTAAGCGTTCAAATTAAGAAATCAATTTTATCTAACACAGCACATTATTTTATCTTGTATTACCCTGATATCGTCTTTGCCAAATTCTAATAAGGTCGATTTAATTATTACACAATTATTATAATTGTCCTAAAATCAACATACCGTTCATGTCATATAAGGATACTTGAAGCTGTACTTTCTTAGATTTCCCCAAACGACGACCTTATCTTCTAGTTGTCCTGTCGATTTTTGGACGCCCGGAAAGCAATCTCTGGTAGTTACGTCAATCCTCAGACATCTCAGGCTTCTCTAGCGCGAGGAGAACTTTCACTTTCACCCATGGTCGGGCACACCAGACTTGCGGCTTCTTTTCACCCGATAACAGGGCACATCTAGACGACTTCACCCGGAAAAAAATTGGCACTTCTAGACGACTTGAAACAGCTTAAGAGAAATGAAGCGACTTAATTAGGTCCCCTCTTCAACAGGACGGCAACCATTATGCCCCCCCCCCCCGCGTCCAAAGGGACCATAGCAAGTAAATCGCATTCCATAACGAACTTCATAAGCTTGAGTTTGGTTTGGGTAAAGTCAGCTTGGTGTCGGCTGACAATTTTCAAAGCGATGAAATGACAATCTTCATGGTCTCTCAGCAAATGAGCTTGGCATTCGTTGACTCATGTTTTACATCAGCTCGTAGGAATCTTGACCACAAACTTCTTGTAGTTGATAACGACAAGTCCAATAAGTGACCTCACCTCAGGCAGCCAAGGTCAATCAACGGTTGCGATTACTGCAAGTCAAACTCAGAGCATAGTGACTGCCAAGGGCAACGGTTAGGTCATTTCAGGACACGATGATCAACAGCCCACAATGGCAGCTCCATCAAATAATTTCTTCTAATATGTATGTTCCACAGCTCCGAAAATTATAAGTTGTTTTGGTGTGGCGATTTTATCGAGCAGCAGCCCAGCAGAAAGATTTGTAAATTCTATAAATTACTTCTCATAAAATGGCCTGAGTTGAATTCCACATGATTGTCCATGATTTCTAACAAGTTCTGAGTTTTAGTAGAAATCCATTGTTTTGCGATGACCTCCGTGATCAATTGTGGATTGTGGCCGCGACAGCGCAAGTTATAATCCTGGTCACTGGCGTCATTTCAGACTGTAGCAGATCCACAAACAGTCTGAATAGTAATAATATATTAAGTCCAAGCCTCCGTCAAAAGAATAAACGTTTATTAATCGAAGTACAAATGTGTAGAATCAAATTGAAAATAGCTGTTGTTCATCTACTGGGCAAGTTGGAACTGAATTCTGTTTCCCTCATGCGTCACGCGTGAGCGTCCTTAACAACCCCTTTCAATAGTGCTCACGCGTGCGCCCTTCATTTATTAGTTATTCATTTCCCAAACTATCTCTCAAACTATTAACAGAGATGGGTGCTCTGTTACATAAATCCTGGAAATAATTCCAGATGAACCAAATGAATGACAGCAGAATTGTATGTCTACACTGAAAGGAAATACTGAATCAGAACCCTGTGCTGGTCCCATGTCAGCCTAAATGCCAACAATGGTGGAAGAGGGTATAGACTGGTGACTAGGTGGGTGAAACCTCTGTGTAAGCCAATTTGGTATTCGGATATTATAAGCCGAGAAGCTGAATGGACGTCAACTTTTCATCAGACCTGATGATAAAAGGAATTACCTTCTGCAGAGCTTAAGTGGAAATCCTGAAGTATGACCAACCTGAGGCACCAAATTTTCACAAGGGCACCGAGCCATTTGCAACAGAAGATTCGTGAATTCAGCCCCAATGGAGGGGATATGTGGTGAATTTATTTCCTAAAAGGGATTATAATTATTCCGCAACAAACTTCAGTGGACATTAGAACATGACTGTGAGTATATTATTTCTGTCCCGGATAATTATGAACCTCAACTGCTTCGCACTGGAGAAGAATACCCACCCGAACTGCCTTAAAGGAATACTATAATTAATTAGTTTAATTATTAGTATAAACTGCTTTTTATATGTGTTTTTTCTTTCAATGCCAGGTATAAGGTAAACAGTATAATGGTGGTTATGTTATGGTATATATATGTATAGTATTTTGACACCAACTCATTATTTTTAAATATGAGAATTATGTAAGGTGGGTCAAGGAATAGACCCAATTTGTGGTTGTTGTGTTGTTTGTAATAACATTGTTGTTTTCTTGGGGCAAAAAGGGGTTAAATGTGTTTTGATAATGCAACTCATTCCCATGCATGTAAATGAGATTCAATTAGACTATTACACTTTCATGTATGTTACTACAGATCTTGATTTAATACTTGAACTGTTTGTTCAAAATTTGTGATGTGTACATCAAGTAAATGTGGTGTTCACAAGTGGTTGTTTATGTGCTGTGAACAATCAACGTCTTCTAGCACTAGATAAACTTTGGAGGGTGATAAGTGGGAATGGAGAATTACACATAAATACAACTATCAACAGGAGTGAAGCATTTTCCTTCTGGGGTTTATGGTAGAATTCCATGATCACCTCCAGTGGCTAAAGTAATAGTGAATCAAATTAAATCCCCTAGACACTTTTAATAAAATGTTCTCATAAATTAAAATCCACATCCCACAACTATACTATACTATACTATACTACACTATACTATACTATACTATACTATACTATACTATACTATACTATACTATACTATACTATACTATGGAGCCAAGATCGTACAGTGTCTGTCACGCTTGCATACCGGATCCGGCGGTAATGAGTTCGAATGCCGTTGGATGAGGGCATATTTTCAGTGATATAGGTATCCAGGTGGACCCAGCCTAAAATTGGTACAGGAAATGTCCTCGGACGTAAAGGCGGCCGGCCAGATATTGACCACGTCATCCGGCCAGCGCCGATTGCTGTGTAAAAATATCGGGCTAGCATCATTGTCGTTGTGATGACGTACTCCAGCAACATTGTCTTTGTGATGACGTACTCCAGCAACATTGTCGTTGTGATGACGTACTCCAGCAACATTGTCGTTGTGATGACGTACTCCAGCAACATTGTCGTTGTGATGACGTACTCCAGCAACATTGTCGTTGTGATATCGTACTCCAGCAACATTGTCGTTGTGATGACGTACTCCAGCAACATTGTCGTTGTGATGACGTACTCCAGCAACATTGTCGTTGTGATGACGTACTCCAGCAACATTGTCGTTGTGATGACGTACTCCAGCAACATTGTCGTTGTGATGACGTACTCCAGCAACATTGTCGTTGTGATGACGTACTCCAGCAACATTGTCGTTGTGATGACGTACTCCAGCAACATTGTCGTTGTGATGACGTACTCCAGCAACATTGTCGTTGTGATGACGTACTCCAGCTTCCCTTTCTCATGACGTGCCCACAGAATGTGGACTGTCTACTTCTGATACCAGTGACCAGTTCTCTTTGTGAGTTCACTTCTTTCAAGATATCTTCGTTGTTCTTTCTATCCGTCCACGGTGTTCTCATCATTCTTCTATAAAGCCACATCTCCCCACCTTCCACGTGATTCTTCACTTATCTGTTAATTGTCCTTGATTAGCATCTGTACATCAGGATAGGCTCAATATAGCACTTAAGAACTGTTTTCCTCACTTCAATTGACAAGATAAATTGCAGAGAATATTCTTTATCTTAGGAAATGCTGTCTTTGTTTTGGCTATTCTACATATAACTTACCTAATACATCTTCTATTTCTTATTATTAAACACATTGACTTATTTCAGAATTGTTCCGTTCACTTTGGTGTTGCATTTAATAAACAAAATTTATAATATGCCCCGAAGTTTCCTGCTATGTGTCTGTGATATGATAGGGACATCACATAGTGAAAGCCTGAATGTATGGAGACATAGGTGGTCAATCTGTCCCTGACTTTAGTGTATGCCTGAATGCACGGAGACATAGGTGGTCAATCTGTCCCTGACTTTAGTGTATGCCTGAATGCATGGAGACATAGGTGGCCAATCTGTCCGTGACTTTAGTGTATGCCTGAATGCACGGAGACATAGGTGGTCAATCTGTCCCTGACTTTAGTGTATGCCTGAATGCACGGAGACATAGGTGGCCAATCTGTCCCTGACTTTAGTGTAAGTCTGAATGTACGGAGACATAGGTGGCCAATCTGTCCCCTGACTTTAGTGTAAGCCTGAATGTACGGAGACATAGGTGGCCAATCTGTCCCTGACTTTAGTGTAAGCCTGAATGTACGGAGACATAGGTGGCCAATCTGTCCCTGACTTTAGTGTAAGCCTGAATGTACGGAGACATAGGTGGCCAATCTGTCCCTGACTTTAGTGTAAGCCTGAATGTACGGAGACATAGGTGGCCAATCTGTCCCTGACTTTAGTGTAAGCCTGAATGTACGGAGACATAGGTGGCCAATCTGTCCCTGACTTTAGTGTAAGCCTGAATGTACGGAGACATAGGTGGCCAATCTGTCCCTGACTTTAGTGTAAGCCTGAATGTACGGAGACATAGGTGGCCAATCTGTCCCTGACTTTAGTGTAAGCCTGAATGTACGGAGACATAGGTGGCCAATCTGTCCCTGACTTTAGTGTAAGCCTGAATGTACGGAGACATAGGTGGCCAATCTGTCCCTGACTTTAGTGTAAGCCTGAATGTACGGAGACATAGGTGGCCAATCTGTCCCTGACTTTAGTGTAAGCCTGAATGTACGGAGACATAGGTGGCCAATCTGTCCCTGACTTTAGTGTAAGCCTGAATGTACGGAGACATAGGTGGCCAATCTGTCCCTGACTTTAGTGTAAGCCTGAATGTACGGAGACATAGGTGGCCAATCTGTCCCTGACTTTAGCAGGCTGCGTGTCCAGCCGTCGAACCTGCCTCCGACCATGCGCGTGAGATTATCAGCGCAGTTCCCTATCAACTCATGTTACATTTGGGTGTACAATCTGTTCTTTGTTACACCCATTACTTTTGTTGTTCTATTATTACGTTTGGGTGTACAAGTATTTTTTGTTACACCCATTACGTCTGTTGTTACATTCGGGTGTACAATTGTTCTTTGTAATAACCATTCCTTCTGTTTTTCTGTTGTTCAGAGTAAGTCCTTTGTTTTGATTTTCTGTTGCATTTATATCCAACAATTCTTGTAACTGCATTTCATTTTCAGCGACCAAAACCACGTCATCACCATAGCGCTGTTTGTTTACATTATGTTAAACATTTCAAACACTCTAATCATTTATTTGTGTTTCCCCCTATCGAATGTCTTAGTGTATTCAATAAAGCACAAATATGGAAGTCTGTTCATTTCAATCATTATTTCTATTAATTTTCTTATACGTTGTTAGTGTCTTTCCCTTATAAAAAATGTCACTGATCATTTCCAATTTCTGATTTATTTTAATGTAGTTACTTAAGTGTTATTGCTATTTTTAATTGTGTGTTATTTGGTGTTTGTTATTGTTTGCAGATGAAATAGGTTTACTGAAATATGCTCTATGTTTTGTAATCGTATTAATGTAATCCCACACATTGTGTTTTCCAGTTGTTTACATTTCTACAGCTTGACTGAAGCTTGAAAAAGAAACGAACCTTTGAAACATTATCATCTCGCCTGCTGGCCCGTTCATTGAGACATGTTCTGAGATGTTCTAAGGGTCTCAGTCGATCGTTTAACATCTGACACAGGATCCGGAACTATCAAATTGACAACAACACTGTTCATATATAGAACATCGATGACATTATAGAGTGTTATCATATCAGTCATTCAGTCAAGTGCCGTTTTCACATTGAAAGTTGGCTGCAATTAATATTCAAAATTGTCTTCTCTGACTTTGGTTGTTGTTATTGTTATTGTTGTTGTTGTTATTGTTGTTGTCGTCGTTCTTCTTCTTCTTCTTCTTCTTCTTCTTCTTCTTCTTCTTCTTCTTCTTCTTCTTCTTCTTCTTCTTCTTCTTCTTCTTCTTCTTCTTCTTCTTCTTCTTCTTCTTCTTCTTCTTCTTCTTCTTCTTCTTCTTCTTCTTCTTCTTCTTCTTCATTGTCCTCCTCCTCTTCTTCCTCCTTCTCCTCCTCCTCTTATTCTTCCTCATCCACCCACTTTTCGTCTTCTTCCTCTTTTCGACTTCTTTTTCTCCATGTCCACCTTTTTCTTCTCATACCACCACTCTACAGCTACCGACATGCTACTGCTACCACCAATACTACTATGAGTTTCTGTCAATAAGAAATGACTCCTACTTTATTTCTATGTGAATACTACATCGGTGTGCAGTTTATTAATTTAGCTTAATCATTAATTTAATATAGAACCGGTTTTGCTGTATGGCTGTGAATCTTGGAATGTAAATGAACAAATTAGGAAGAGATTGGAAGCAACTGAGATGTGGTTTCTGAGACGAATGTTGCGAATTCCTTGGACTGCCAAAGTAACTAACAACGAATGCCTGAAAGAAGCTACTGAAACTAGAACATTATATACAACAATAAGAAAGAGGCAAACAACGTTTTTTGGTCATGTGATGAGAAGAGAGGCATTGGAGAACATCGTGACAACTGGAAAGATCGAGGGGAAGAGAGACAGAGGCAGACCAAGAGAAATGATGCTAGATGGATTGCGACGGTGGCATGGAGGAATATCAACGTCAGTGTTGATCCAGAAAACCACAGACCGAGATCTGTGGGGAGTCATGAACGCCTACGCTAGTCGGCATGGCACTTGATGATGATGATGTGCTAAATTTAGCGGGATTCCTCAAACACTCGTCTGCACTGTGTATCACTATAAACCTGTATCAGTCACAGGTTGCGCACAGTATCGGTTTAACAATGGCCATCAAAGAAGTTCGGTTAAAGCAACGTAATGTCATAGAATTCCTCAATGCTGAAGGCGAGACCCTGATTCGCATCCATGAACATTTCAATATTGTTTATGGAGATCCAACAGTGGATGTTAGCACTGTCCGACGTTGGGTACGTAGTTGTGACGAAACTGAAGTAGATCAATCCTCATTGGCTGACGCACAGCGGACTGGCCGTCCGCCAACCGCGTTGACTCCACACAACATTAATCGAGTTAATGCCGTCTTCCAGTCAAGTCTTCAATGATGGTCTGGGCACTGCCTTTACTAATGGACAACATGTAACACAGTTCATCCATGGTTACCTGACGGTGACCACGAATGATGTCATCAAGTGAATGAATGTTGTGTGGAGTCAATGCGGTTGATGGACGGCCAGTCCGCTGTGCGTCAGCCAGTGAGGCTTGACCTACTTCAACTTCGCCACGATGACGTATCCAACGTCGGACAGTGCTAACATCCATTGTTGAATCTCCAAAAGCAATACTCAAACGTTCGTGATGCAAATCTGGGTCTGGCCTTCAGCATTGAAACATTCTATGACATTACGTTGCTTTATTGGAACTGTTTTATTGTGTCCACTGTTAAACTGTTACTGTTGCGTAAACTGTGACTGAAACAGGTTGGTAGTGATATGCAATGCAGAAGAGTGTTTGAGGAATCCAACTAAATTAATAAATTGCACACCGATAAAGTATTTACATAGATAAAAAAAAATAGGAGGCATTACTTATTGACCGCCCCTCTTAATACTACCTCTATTACAACAACAACAACAACAACAACAACAACAACAACAACTACTACTACTACTACTACTACTACTACTACTACTACTACTACTACTACTACTACTACTACTACTACTACTACTACTACTACTACTACTACTACTACTACTACTACTACTACTACTACTACTACTACTACTATACTACTACTACTACTACTACTACTACTACTACTACTACTACTACTACTATACTACTACTACTACTACTACTACTACTACTACTATACTACTACTACTACTACTACTACTACTACTATACTACTACTACTACTACTACTACTACTACTACTACTACTACTACTACTACTCCTACGATTACTACTAGTACTTCTACAACTACTACTACTCCATCCATCCATCATGTGCCATGCCGGTAAGCGTGGGCGGTCATGTCCTGCCATCTCACTCGATCACCAGAGTTGTGGATCAGCTCCGTGTTTCTGTCTCGACCATGCCACAAGGACAAGCCATCCAGGTACTTGCTTCTAAGTCTTCCCCTTGGTCTGTTCCCCTCGATCTTACCAGTCGTCACCAAGTTCTCCAATCCATTTCTTCTCATAACATGCCCAAAAAATTTTGACTGTCTAAGTCTAATTTCTCTAATCAATTTACGATCTTCATTTGTTTCTTGAAGAACTTATTCATTGGTCTTTCTGGCTGTCCATGGTATTCTACTACTACTTCTACTATTACTACTACTTCTAGTACTACAACTCTACTACAACAAATACCACCACCATTTACATTGGCACCTTGCCTACTTGACAGGCAATAGTGTGTTACATTGTGCTTCAAAAAGGCATAATAACCACAACTGATAAGGGCTATTCGCGCTGTACATGTTCGTCCACAGTGGATGCATGTGAACACATAGTCATTTCCACCATCATGCACCATCTTACGTCTCTCACACACGTCACTTATCTGCAATCATTTTCTCCTTTGTGTTTATTCCATTTCTGATATGTGCCCTCCATGCAACACGTTCAGCGGCGTCTTGCTCCTAATGTGCATTATCAATACCTGTATCAATCATGTCCCTATTACACACATCTTTGTATCGTAGTAAAGGCCGACCCTGAGATCTCTTACCCATCTGTAATTTACCAAAGAAAAAGGTGTCCTTTGGTATTCTACCAACATCCATCCCCCTAACGTGTTATATCCATCTAAGTCTACGAAGCATGGAATAAACCGTCACACAACCTGATTTGTCCAATACTTCAATATTTGTGATTGTCTTGCCACTTAATACCATGTATTCTTCGCAGACACCGCATATGAAAGCTGTTTAAACGTTTCTCTTGGTATGAGTAAGTTGTCCAGGCACTGCCATAAAGAAGAGTACTAAGGACATAGGCTTGATAGGCAAGTACGTTCGGTTTAGCAGTAAGCTTCCTGTTCTCCCAGAGTCATTTTTCTTAACCTGTTCATTGTTGTTGCTGCCTTACCAATACTGATGTTAATTTCCTGATCTATGGATAATTTGCTATTTACCACTGATCATAGATATGTAAAATGGTCCACTATCTCCAGTTCGGTGTCGACAATAAAGATTGATAGTACCCCATGTGCACCTTGTGACATAATTTGTGTCTCCTTTTTGCTAATTGTTAAACCAAATTCAGAACAAGCATTGGAAAATGCAGATAGTAGACGTAATTCTTTCTCAGAGCGGGTCGTAATTGCAGCATCATCTGCATAAAGCAACTCTCTGATCAATACCATCCTAATTCTGGTCTTGGCCTTCAATCTCTGAGCACTGAAGAAGCTACCATCTGGGCGTGAGTGAATGTATATACCACCATCGTAATAAAGGCATATTTCAGTAGAAATGAAAAGTATATTCCAAAGAGGGTTGGAGCTATTACACACCCTTGCTTAACTCCACTCTTGATTTCAAACTCTTCAGAAGTTGCACCATCAAACTTGATTATACCCTTCATGCCTGACCGAACGATGGACAGTAGAGGTGGTGGACAGCCAATCTTCTTTAGTGCCTTGACCAGACCCTCACGACTGACCAAATCGAATGCCTTTGTGAGGTCGATGAAGGCAATAAACAGTGGTTGATTCTGTTCACGGAATTTTTCTTGCATTTGTCGTAATGAGAATATCATATCAATGGCAGACCGGTTCTGCCGAAAGCCACACTGTGATTCGGGGTATACTTTATCTCCTAGGACTTGAAGTCTGCGCAGAACAATCCTGGCAAATACTTTTCCAACAATACACAGAAGTGAGATACCCCTATAGTTGTTGCAGTCGCTCCGATCGCCCTTGTTCTTGTACAGTGTTATGATGCTTGAATCTTTGAAATCCTGTGAGACTTGTCCTTCTTGCCACCATAGCTCTATTAGCTGGTGGATCTGTAGAGTGAGTGTTCTTGTCCACTCCTGATAACCTCTATTGGAATCCCATTCTTATCTGGAGCCTTGTCACATGCAAGTTCATTTATAGCACACTTAATTTCTGTTATGAAGGGAAGTGTGCCCAGGTGGTCAAGAGTTAGCAGGGCCTCTATGGCGTTGAGGGCATCATCCGCTAGTTTGGTCTGACTTTAGTAAAGCTCCAAATAGTGCTCTACCCATCTGCTGTTTCTTATCAGTGGTAATTTCTCCGATCAAGGTTTGCAATGGTGCACTTCTTTTGATCATTGGACCACAGGCTTTCTTTATCCCTTCATACATGCTTCTGATGTTTACCTTATCACTTGCATTTTGAATGGACTCACATAACTTGATCCAATAGTCATTTGCACACTGACTGACAACTTTGTGGACATCCTCCCTAGCTTGCTTCAGCTCACTTTTATAAGAGAGATATCTTTTTTTTATCAATCAAGGGCTGCAGTGTCTGGTTGTTTGCCGCAAACCATTGTTTGCCGCAAACGAATCCTGCCTCTTATAATCCACAGTGCCGTAAACCCTTACCGCTGTTGTATAAAGAGTTTCCTTAAGTTTACCCCACTTTTCACTTGCTGTACAATTCCCTGATTTATCAGTGAAAGCATCTTCAAGTTGCTGTTGGAACTCAAAGCACTTTTTAAGGATCGTGGGTGTTAATATTAATCCTGGGGCTAGATTTGTGTTTAGCTGTGTAGATTCTCTTTGATCTCAGTCTAACCCTTGCAACAACCAAAGAATGATCAGTATCACAATCAGCACTGTGGTAACTTCGCGTTAATGATGTTTGGTTCAGATGTTGTCCCCGTGTGATGCCAATGGCCGGATCTTAGATGTTTCCATGTGACCTTATTAGGCTCATTTGTTTTAACAAAAGGAATTTGTAATACATAGGTAATTTCTGGTGAAATACTCCAGCAGCCTTTGCCCATTGTCATTCATGCGACCGATGTTGTATTTTCTAAGGCACACTGGCCATGAACTCGTGTCCTTGACCACACGAGCATTGAAATCGCCGAGCATATACATGTAGTCGGATTTTGGAACTGCCTTGATCACGGAGTCTAACTTCTCATATAACAAATCCTTCACATCAGTTGAGGAAGTAAGTGTCGGTGCATATGCAGTGATATTGGTTTCAAAACCACAAGATGTTGCCAGGCGCAGGGATACTAGTCTTTCATTACCTCCAGCTGAGATTTCAATCATTCCCAGTAGCGAATTCTTCACTACAAAGCCCACACCATGTTGATTTTTTTCTGCCTTACCTCTACCTTTCAAAAATAAGGTGTAATTGTTTTCCCTCAGTGACCTTTCCTCGGCGATTCGAGTCTCCTGCAGGTCAGCAATATCAATGTCAAGATGTTTGAGTTCAGCATCAATCACAGCTGTTTTTCTCACATCGTCAATATTAGTCAAGTCAGTAGAAAATCCTGGACACATGGTTCTCACGTTCCAGGTTGCAAGCTGCAGCCTGAGGTTTCTATTTTTATGTTTATTAGTGCGCGGGACATTGGTTTAACAGCCTGCGATTCAGATTTTGTCCTAGCCCCAAGCACCCATTGAAGCAGGCAGGCTGTGGCGTACCAGCACCACGACTACTGTAACTACTACTACTACTATTACTACTACTACTACTACTACTATTACTACTACTACTACTACTACTACTACTACTACTACTACTACTACTACTACTACTACTACTACTACTACTACCATTACCACTACAGCTACTGCAATTATTAATTCAAAAACAACAATAACAATAAAAAGAACTACAATTACAGCTACAATAACAACAACAACAACAACAACAACAACAACAACAACAACTACTACTACTACTACTACTACTACTACTACTACTATTTCTACTACTACTACTACTACTACTGCTACTACTACTACTACTACTACTACTACTACTACTACTACTACTACTACTACTACTACTACTACTACTACTACTACAACAACAACAACAACAACAACAACAACAACTACTACTACTACTACTACTACTACTACTACTACTACTACTACTACTACTACAACTACTACTACAACTACTACTAGTACTACTACTACTACTACTACTGCTGCTACTAGTACTGCCCAAGAAAACTGTCATTTACTGCCTATATTACCTTGCAGTGTGACAGGAGGACCGGCTCCGTGGCCGAGGAGTTAGCAGCTTTCTCCGCTAACTCCGAATACTCTCGTCACGTGACGCGACGAGAATTAGCAGTGGTTCGAATCGCAAAAGTGACTTATGAGAGTATGGAGCCGGTCGCTCAGAAAGTCGTGGCGTGCTGATGAGCGTAATCTAGCCTAGGAATCAACATACAGCTGAAAGATGCTGGTGTTGACCGCAATATCCTGAAACAGGATGGAAACGCGGGGAAAAAAAAAAAAAAGTGTGACAGGAGGGCCTTGAACCTGAGGAATTAAGGCCGCCTGGCCTGTGCAGTCGCCGCCAACTATACAGGTTAGGAATTTATTCTTTCCCCCAACCGAAAAAAAAACATCCCGAAGGAGAACCCGGCGTTCTAGGCCACTCGTCCAGCCGCTCCTCGTTACTACTACTATGTGTACAACCTTCTTTTATGAATGTCATTTATAATAGTAATCGTTTTCAAAATCGTATATGCAACAAGAGTCAATCAAAACGTACAGAACGTGTAATTTCAATGAAACAAGTTTACAAATGGAATTTTAGAATAGGCAACATCTTTCACCTGATTACAGGCCAGTGTAGAGTAAGTAATTGGTCATCTATACCGTCTCAGTTTTAAACACAGAGTACAAAGGCATGACCAAGTATATCATCTAATAGTATCAAATTCTCAGTGTACCTGGTCATCTAGACGGTCTCAAAGTCACAGAGTACTTGGTCAACTACACGGTCTCAAAGTCACAGAGTACGTGGTCAACTACACGGTCTCAAAGTCACATAGTATTTGGTCATCTAGACAGTCTCAATGTCTCAGAGTACTTGGTCATCTACTCGGTCTCAGTGTCTCAGAGTACTTGGTCATCTACACGGTTTCATCGTCTCAGAGTACATGGTCATCTGCACGGTCTCATTATTTCAGAGTACTTGGTCATCTGCACGGTCTCAAAGTCACAGAGTAACTGGTTATCTGCACGTTCTCAAGGTCTCAGTGTATTTGGGCATCTACACGGTCTCAAAGTCTCAGTGTATTTGGTCATCTTCACGGTCTCAAAGTCTCAGTGTATTTGGTCATCTTCACGGTCTCAAAGTCTTAGAGTAACTGGTCATCTACACGTTCTCAAAGTCTCAGAGTAACTGGTCATCTACACGTTCTCAAAGTCTCAGAGTAACTGGTCATCTACACGGTCTCAAAGTCTCAGTGTATTTGGTCATCTTCACGGTCTCAAAGTCTTAGAGTAACTGGTCATCTACACGTTCTCAAAGTCTCAGAGTAACTGGTCATCTACACGTTCTCAAAGTCTCAGAGTAACTGGTCATCTACACGGTCTCAAAGTCTCAGAGTACTTGGTCATCTACACGTTCTCAAAGTCTCAGAGTAACTGGTCATCTACACGGTCTCAAAGTCTCAGAGTACTTGGTCATCTACACGGTCTTAACGTACATGGTCATCTACACGTTCTCAAAGTCTCAGAGTAACTGGTCATCTACACGGCCTCAAAGTCTCAGAGTAACTGGTCATCTACACGGTCTCAAAGTCTCAGAGTACTTGGTCATCTACACAGTCTCAAAGTCTCAGTGTATTTGGTCATCTACACGGCCTCAAAGTCTCAGAGTAACTGGTCATCTACACGGTCTCAAAGTCTCAGTGTATTTGGTCATATACAGGGTCTCAAAGTCTCAGAGTACTTGGTCATCTACACGTTCTCAAAGTCTCAGAGTAACTGGTCATCTACACGTTCTCAAAGTCTCAGAGTAACTGGTCATCTACACGGTCTCAAAGTCTCAGTGCATTTGGTCATCTACAGGGTCTCAAAGTCTCAGAGTAACTGGTCATCTACAGGGTCTCAAAGTCTCAGAGTAACTGGTCATCTACACGGTCTCAAAGTCTCAGAGTAACTGGTCATCTACACGTTCTCAAAGTCTCAGTGTACCTGGTTATCTGCACGGTCTCAAAGTCACAGAGTAACTGATTATTTGCACGTTCTCAAAGTCTCAGTGTTCTTGGTCATCTACACGGTCTCAAAGTCTCAGTGTTCTTGGTCATCTACACGGTCTCAAAGTCTCAGTGTTCTTGGTCATCTACACGGTCTCAAAGTCTCAGTGTTCTTGGTCATCTACACGTTCTCAAAGTCTCAGTGTTCTTGGTCATCTACACGGTCTCAAAGTCTCAGTGTTCTTGGTCATCTACACGGTCTCAAAGTCTCAGTGTTCTTGGTCATCTACACGGTCTCAAAGTCTCAGTGTTCTTGGTCATCTACACGGTCTCAAAGTCTCAGTGTTCTTGGTCATCTACACGGTCTCAAAGTCGCAGTGTTCTTGGTCATCTACACGGTCTCAAAGTCTCAGTGTTCTTGGTCATCTACACGGTCTCAAAGTCTCAGTGTTCTTGGTCATCTACACGGTCTCAAAGTCGCAGTGTTCTTGGTCATCTAAACGTTGTCAATGTCACATAGTATTTGGTCATCTACACGATGTCAAAGTCACAAATCGAAGCAAATGTTCTCGTAGACCGCAAACCAAGACCCCAGAAAACATTGTTCATATCTGCCCAATTTTCAGAGATCCACGCTGCCAGACGTACCAGGAGCTTGCTGGGCTGGAGCAGAAATTATGGGGCACTGACATGGAGAAAGCCATGGACTTCATCCCGGCAACTGAGCTGCATATCTTTTTAAAAGAACACAAAGGTGCAGAAGACGATAGACACAAAAAACACTCAATTTCATGCCAGCAACATACATTTCCTTCCACGCCAGGGATAACGTCAGTCATACGTGTACACAATTTCCTTATTGAAGAGTTCATACTCACATTTGCCTTCCCTTTCTCAGCCTGTTTCTGGACATCCTTCACATTTCTCCCGCCGTCTGCCTCCAATGTCTGCAACCTGGTCTCTAGTTCTCTCAACAAGGTCGTGTTCTGAGCTTGACCTTCAGATATGAGCTGGACACTCTGTGTATTAGCCATGACCTTGTCTGCCATGTCATGCATTTCAGTTTCTAAATCCTTATATTTAGTACTGGAGTCATAAATGATTCCGTCAATTCTATCATCTAATGCATCGACATTTTCTTTCACAGACTCCAGTAGATTAGGTACATGAACGAGTTTCTCTACGAGTTCTGCCTGAGATGTCATCTCTCCTTTCTGTCTGTTTTGTGCCGTAGATATCTCCTGCAGCTGTTTCTCCAGACTTTGTAATCTTGTCTTCTGCTCTTGCTCTACTGCATCTCGTGTTTCACTGATATCACTGATTTGTTGTTTGACTTGTTTAAACCTTGAGCTGTGCTTCTTGTCCGACTCTGATAGTTTGGATGACAATTCTTTCAGTTGTTGATCAATGCCACTTTGTTGTTCAGCAACTTTTTCTGTTCTGCTCCTGAAGGAGCACATGGCCTCTTCTACGACAGCTATTCTCTCTAGAACCGGTTTCATGTAAGCTCCATCTGTGCATAAGATCAAACACCTTTTTAATGATAACTAACATAAACAAGTTACTACTTATATAAATGTTATTAACATGTTATCATCACATCTGCAACAGCAAGGGTTATACCGATGGCCAACAGGCAACTGCCAGTGTTTTTTATGCAAGCATGTCACAGCGCAACTCTAAAGACAGCATAAAAAAACACATCATTGGAATCAGAGCACAATCTTTAGCATAAAACCCACCAGGTACATTGGTAAATGTTAGTTAATTAAGTAGCTCCTTAGGTTACGATTGTATTAATGCACTCTAATTGTTAATTAACTCGTTAGCTGGTTCATTATCATTGCCATCATCATCATATGCCATGCCGGTAAGCGTTGGCGGACATGTCTCGCCATTTCGCTCGATTACCAGGGTCGTGGATCAGCTCCGTTTACTTGTCTCAACCATATCATGTGGTCAAGCCATCCAGGTATTTGCTTCTCTGCCTTCTTCTTGTTCATTTCCCCTAAATCTTGCCAGTTGTCACCAAGTTCTCCAATTTCTTCACATAAAGTGGCCAAAAACTGTTGACTGTCTATGTCTAACATCTCTAATCAGTTTTCGATTTTCATTTGTTTCTTGTAGAGCTTGGTCATTTGTTTTTGTGTCTGTCCATGGTATTCTTTGCTTTTTCCTCAGAAACCACATTTCCACAGCCATCAGATGTTTTTCAGCCTATTTGCTCATTTTCCACGCTTCACATCCATGCAAAAGCACAGGTTCTATGTAGCATCTCAATACTCTTTTGCTCGTTGCAAACGACATCTTTTTATTGGTCAGTATCTTTTCCATCTTGCAAAAGGCTACCTTCGCCATGGCGATTCTTGTTCTCAGCCCTTCAAGGCATCTCCCATCAGATGTTATGACTGTTACGAAATAATCGTACCGATTCACTTGCTTAAGATATTCCCATTTACTTGTATTTTACATTGTGGTATTTTGTTCACTGTGTACAAGAACCGCATCTACTAAATGTATCTTCCTCTTCTTTGCGTTCATCCAGAGTGTTTTTTCAGATGTGATTGCGGTGTGTCTGGTTAGGCACCCTTGGGCCGAAACCCTTAGGCCAACACATCCGACTTTCAGCGTGCATTTTTGACAGGTTAGCATTCCTGTGGGACTCTCACTTTTGTGGTACCGTCCACCCCAGCTGGTCAAGTTGGAACGGTCGAATGCTTCACGATCAGCCCTCAAGGGAAGGCAGGGACAGTCCATGGCATTTTCCATCATCCAGCCTGGCTTCCATAGTTGCAGAGCCGATAAATAGCGCCCTGGTGTTGGCCTCACCGAAGGAATCGTCACGTCCTGCTCATGGCTGCTTTAATTCCTCACTTCAATATATTGGGCTTTGCGTTCACCCTGGGCCATTCCCGCACAAACGAAACCGGTATCCACTCAGCGAGTTTTCGATTCGGACATGTGCCTGTCGTTGTGCCCGGACAGAGCTGTTCCGGGCACGACGGACATTCGGAACTAGGTAGTCAGAGCTGTTCCTAGCACGAAAGACATTTCACTTGGACGTTTATGCGTTGTGCCTGATTTATTTGCACCCGTAGGCCAGCACATCCGACTTCAGCGGACATTTTTATGGGTTTTCCCTCCCGGGGTTTCGAGAGACGTTAGACTTTTACTGCTGTGGTGTCGACCTCATCCCAGCTGGTCAAGGTAAAATGGTCAAAGACATCACGGTTAACCCTCAAGGGAAGGCAGGGGCAGACAAAGGGCATTCCATGCTATCCAAGGAGGCTTCCATAAATGCAAAGCCGGCACATAGCGCTCTGAGACTGGGCTCACCCGAGGAGTCGCCACGTCCTGCTCGTTGCTGCTTTAATTCCTCACTTCTATGTATTGGGCATTTCGTTTTGCCACTGGTCGTTCCCCACACAAACCAGGGACGGGAAGTCTGCGGACGACATCCACTCATCAAGCTTTCGCTTCGGACTACAACATCATGGATTCGTTAGCCAAGCGTTCCATTTCGTGTTTTTGAGACGTTTCTTCCACCTTTGACTGCGCTCACTATAGATACAGACGTTCATCGTAACCACTTCGTGCGACTAAGCCGCTTTGTCATTTGCCACCTCAAATATCGCTCACGAGGTAGGCTACATGTGCTGCCGGCTCAGCACTTTACCTCCGTGCTTCAGTGAGCGAAAAGCGGCCACGCCCTCTCATCCGGGGATCCCTCATATCCCCCAGCTGAGAGCCTTCGAACAGGTATCTGAACTAAGCATGTAGCGTGCTCAGCATCTCACCTCCATTTTTCGGTAGGTGGGTATCGGCAGGGCTCTCACATCCGAGGGTTTACAGCTTAGAGGCGTTCAGCCATATCCCTCAGCTGAGAGCCTTAGAGTGTCCGGACCAAGAATTTCTGCCTTCGTGCGCTTGATTTGATCTTATGACTGATATCCTCAGTCTACCTGCAGATCAGCAGGTTGTGTCTCTCTTGGTCTGGTCCCTAACCCAAGGCTTGTCCGACATGTAGTTGTGTATCCGTCAACAATGCTCTTGGGATCTCTGGGACACGCAAGCCCCCCCCCCCCCCCAACGCGACAAGGTGGAGACACATCGGGGGGGGGGGGGGTACTAAATGTATGACCCTGCTCATTGTCTGCAATCAATACTGTATCATCAGCATATCTAATTATAGATTGTTCGTTCGTTCGTTCGTTCGTACGATATGTCTTCTTCCAATGAAGATTTATTTCGTATCTTCTACATTTCTGAAAATACTTTCACTGTATAGGGAAAAAAACGATCTGGAGACATTACAAACCTCTGTCTCACACCTCTCTTAATAGGCTGATATTCACTTACTCCATTATCAATCCTTATGGCAGCTTGTTTTCAATATATGTTTTTTACAAGTACAAGATCTTTCCCATCAATTTGTAGATCAGCAAGCATCTCTTTAATGTCGACACGTCTTACTTTATTCAAAGCCTTTGTGTAGTCAATATGGCAAAGGTGTATGTCTTTGTTTACTTCTACAGAAAGTTCAATTAATGTTCTCATCATATATACAGCATTTACTGTACCCTTGCCTTCTACAAATCCACATTGTTCTTCACCTATTTCGAGTTGTACGAGGTATTTTCTTCCTAACTCTGTGCATGATAATTCTTAGCAAAATCTTCGTGATGCGACTCATTATACTAATTGTTCGATGTCGATCACATTCTATGGCTCCTGATCTATTCGGGATTGCAATAAATATAAAATTACGTAATTCAGGAGGTATGTCTCCAGTATCATGTATTGCTTTCAGCAGTCTGGTGACCTTGTCTATTCCATATTCTTCTAAGGCACATGTGTCAAACTCAAGGCCCGCGGGCCACATCAGACCCGGCGGACAATTATGTCAGGCCCGAGAGGTCTCAACCGACGTACAAATATATTCGGCCCAAGAGAGAATTGTAGGTAAAATTATGTTTTAATGGCCACGATATAAAGTGCTAATCAAATTCCCTAATTAGCAACCCTGCCGAATGATAGGCTACCTGAGAGCGTTCTCGCTTCGATCAGAATAAGCGAAAATAAAAGTTGTATCTACGGTGTTTCCCAATGCACACTTTGCTGAAAAACTTAGCCTACTTCGCGCTGAGTTCGCACGGCACTTTAGTGACTTTGCAGCACAGAAATGTAATTTCGAGCTGTTTCGTAACCCATTTGCCATAGATGTGGAAACTGCACCTGCAAATTTGCAGATGGAGTTAATAGAACTGCAGTTTAATGGGACACTAAAGGCAAAGTACGACACTGTGTGGCGTGCACAGTTCACTCCCTTCATTCCTGAAGAGATGCCCCGGCTTCGTCTACATGCGGCTCGAACCTTGAGCATGTTTGGTAGCACATATCTGTTTGAGCAGTTGTTTTCTGTGATGCATATTAACAAATCATCACACAGGAGTCGTCTCACTGATGAACACTTGCAGTCAATCATGGGAATCTCAATGACACAGAACATTACTCCCAACATAAACGAACGTGTAGCCAAGAAAAGATGCCAAACATCGTGCTCTTTCAAACTGACATAAGAGTGAAAATGTGTATTCATTCAGTAGCATGTCCTTTGCAGAACTTCGCTCCCATAATCTTCCGAAAAACCTCTCGATCATAAGCAAGATGTCCCCCGTCCGAAAAACCCATCTGGAGATCATCCGCCACATCCTGCACCCGTCTTCTCTTTGGCCTTCCTCTTCCTCTCTTCCCAGACATATACCCCTCCATTATTGTTCTCTCCAAGCTTTCGTGACGTTTTAAGTGACCAAAGATTTTCAATTTTCTTTGTTTTATCGTCTTTAATAGCCAACCTTCTTCAATATTCAGCTCTTGAAGTATGGATGCATTTGTTTTTTTCTTTACCCAAGATAATTTTAGAACTCGTCTATAACATTTATATTCAAAGGCATTTATGCACTGTTCAGCTTGTTTAGTAAGAGTCCAGGTCTCACAGGCGTATGTTGCAATTGGACAGATGCATGCTCTTAAACATCTTATTTTTGTAGTTCTATTTGTCCCACTCCATAATTTATTCAGTTGTTTTAGTTTTTGAAGAGTAATTGATAGTCGTCGTTTAATTTCTTTCATTGTGTCACAGTTGTTGGTAATTAATGACAATAACCCAAGATATTCAAAATTTTCCACCACCTAGAATGTGTCCTCATTAACACATATTTCTTTCTCCATAGTAGTTTTATCTGCATGCATTATCTTTGTTTTAGCTATGCTAAGATATAAGTTGAGATTTTCACTATTCAGTTGGGTTGCGACTATTAGGTTTTCTATACCAGTCTTTGTTGTGGATAGCAATACTGTATCATCAGCATACCGAATCTCTGATATGTCATGACCACCGATATTTAGGGCATCATATAGCTCCCTGTTTATATCATCTCTTACATTTCTCATTATATTTTCGGCGTACAGGTTAAACAAATAGGGGGACAGCACACATCCCTGACAGACTCCTTGCTTGATGTCAAACCAATCTGATGTCTCGCCATGTATTTTAACCGCTGCTTGTTGGTCCACATAGAGCATATATATAAGTTGTATTACATGTGGTGGAAAGCCCATATTCCTCATGATTCCCCAAAGTTTCTGATGTTGTACACAGTCAAGTGCCTTTGAATAATCCACAAAACATGAGAATAGGTTTACCTTAAATTCTCTGCACTTCTCTATTATTAAAAGCATATTGAGAATGTGATCTCTTGTTCCTCTTCCTTGTCTAAATCCAGCTTTAACCACGTTAATTTCTTCTTCCATTTTCTTACGAAGTCTTCCAATTATGACTTTTAGTAGAATTTTACTTGCAAGACTGATCATTGCAACAATTCTATAGTTGGTGCATAATTTCAGGTTGCCACTTTTTGTGGTATTGGAATGAAGCTAGTTCTCTTCCAATCTTTTGGCTATATACCATATTTCCATATCTTTTTACATAATGCATGATAGATTTGTATGCTTTCTTCTCCTCCCGCTTTAATTAGTTCAGCCTGTATCTCATCACGTCCTGGTGTTTTGCCATTCTTCAGGTTCTTTATTGCCCATGCAATTTCATCCAATGAGGGTTCAGGTTCTGTCTCTGCTGTCATTGGCTCATGTATCTCATTCATGTCCTCACTGCCACTCATATCATACATTCCACTGCAGTACTCCTGCCATCTTTCTAGAATTTGTCTGGATTCTGTTAATGTATTTCCCAGCTTGTCGCAGATAACATTCAATTGAGGTTGAACATATTTTGTCAATAACTTAATTTCTTTGAACATTTCGTAATCTCTTCCAATCTTATGATATTGCTCTATTCTGGTACAGCAATCTTGTATATATTGATTTTTGTCCTTTCTTGTGTTCTTTCTTATTCCTCGAGATAAAGATTTATGCTTCATCCTACTGTTATCGGATTCACCTAGTTTCTGTTGCAGTTCCCTTCGTTGTTTTATTAATTCTAACGTGTCTGATGCTGATTAATCCATGGCTTAATTTGTTTTTTCTTGGTCGGAATTAAATCTTTGGCTGCGGTTATCAAGATGTCTCTAGCTTGTACTGCCAGTTCATCAGGTGTCATTTCCTCTTGTACAGACATCAAGACCTCAAAACGATTCCTAACTTCTACGTTGTATGCATCTGGTATTTTTGTGAGATCAAAACGAAGTGGCCTTGGTCCTCGGGTAAGCTTTCTGAGTTTTAATTTTAGATTTGCTTCTAATAACTGATGATCTGTATCACAGTCTGAACTTTGTAGTGTTTTTGCAGATGTTATGCTTGATCTCCATCTTCTTTGTATTAAAATATAATCTATCTGATTTTTTTTGGTAATACTGTCCGGGGACTTCCATATGAAGATTCGTCTTGGGTGTGGTTTAAAAAGTGTGTTGGCCATCGTTAACTCATTTTCTGTGCAAAATTCAATTAATTTGTCACCTGCATCATTTCTATTTCCCAATCCAAATTTTCCTAAAACGTGTCTCTAATTTTCAGCTCTTCCTATACCTACTTGTGTATTAAAATCTCCCATTATTATTGCTATATCATTATGACCAATCTTATTTAATGTGTCTTGCAGTGTGTTGTAAAAATCTCTTCAATTTCATCCTCCTCTGCTGTTGAAGTAGGTGCATATAAATGTATGAGAGTTGTGTTTTTGGACGGCCTTTAAGTCTAATAGTGAGGATTCAGAGCACTTAAAAGCTATGGCTGCAATGGACACAGAGCAGAGAATGCTTTTCACACTATACCAGCACTTGATCCTCTCAGTAATTGATTATGGATTAGGTCTGCTCACTGTCTCAGAGAGTCAGCTGGTGAAGTTAGAGCGCATACAGAACGAAGCTATGCGGATCATTCTGGAATGCACTAGAGACACCCCAGTAGTGTGTATGCGTTACATCCTTGGTCTGCCGACTGTTGCTGGTAGGCTCAAGGTGATGCAGGGGAAGGCATACCTCAGAGTAGCTGCAGACACAGATCACCCGTTGCATGAGGCGCTAGACGTAGTGAAGGGTCAGAGACTGATAAGAGGGAAATCATGGATGGCTCAGGCGGAGGATACGATCAGACAGGTGTGCCCCTTGGAGAACATTAGGCGTGGAGAGGAGTGGGTCAGAGTGCCAGCGGAGCAGTCAGACTTGTGCAGAGTTATAATCACATTAAGCCGGGAGTGCAGGGAGTGGCCAGCAGGGGCCACGGAAGTGAAAATCCAGCAACTAATTCAGGAAAATCCAGCAACTAATTCAGGACAATGCTCACTCGGGTGATGTGATTATCTACACAGCTGGTTCGGTGTCAAGAGGTGACAGAAGTGGCTGGGGGTTCATAGCCAAAGCTAATGGTCGACGTTTGGGGCAGGAGAGCCTGGCATATGATACCACAACATCCAGCTTAAGAATGGAGGTGGAGGCGGTCACTGCGGCTCTCCGCTAGATGCAGAATACGGCACACACACACACACACACACACACACACATCGTGATTGTAACTGACTCAGAAAGCATGCTCACGAGGGTGAGGACGGGCAGGCTTCGTGCGGAGTGGCTTGCTTCGCTTCGGAGGTGACGGGTGACAAGCATCGCCTGGATCTTTTCTCCGGGACATGCCGGTGTGCTGGGAAATGAACAGGCGGACAGATTGGCTGGCTCTGCAGAACTTGGTGGAGTATTGATACATGACAAGGCAGACGTGGTTACGGCCTTGTGGGAGCACGTGCACACGTCGGAGGAGCAAATTGATTACCATGGTCTGGCAAGAATGAGATAGCGAGGAGTGACGAGGGGATCTGGCCGACGCTCAACGCTCAGAGGAAAGGCGAGACGGACATATAATCAGATTGCTACTGGTACTATTAGTGTTGGAACTCTTCGCTGGCTGCTGAGGATGGGGATGGAGCGCTTATGGGAATGCCCCGAATGCTGTGATGTCGATTCCTAGATCAATCAATCAATCAATCAGTGAGGATTCTATCACTAACTGAGTTGGTGTGTGTATGCCAATGATTTTTTAAATTATTATTATTAAAACGTAGTTCTGTTTTAATTTATATTAATGTGTAAAGAAGGTTTAGCTTTCGGCTTATTGAATGTTTATCCTTTTTGGCCAGCAACCTTACGTGTGATTTGAGTTTTGGCCCGCTGAGCGATTGAGTTTGACACCGCTGTTCTAACGCATTACTTATTTATGTTGTGACATTATCTGGACCCGCAGTCTTGCCAGTTTTCATATCGTTAAGAGCATTCTGAACTTCCATCTTCAAAATTGGTCGCCCTTCATTATTATTCCGAAGATCATACTGTTCTTCTCTTGTATCATCATAAAGGTCTTTCACATTATCTGACCACGCATGTAAAATCTGATATTTTTCTATTATGATTTTGTCATCTTTGGTTTTTAGGTAACCCGTTGATATGTTTGTTCTTTTGTTAGTGATGTAATTAATTGTTTTGTGCATTAATTTGGTATTCTGGATGCTGTGTTGGTTTTTAATCTCCCTGCAATTCTCCTCAAGCCATGTTTCTTTTGCATCGTTTTTATTAGCTCATTAGATTGTTCTGATTGTATCGATGTATTTAAACCAGTATGCGGATTCATTGAGTGAAACGGTTAAATCACGAAAAGTAAAGAGAACTAGACTAATCATCAACGTTCCGCCGTTCTGTAATTCTTATAAAGTTGTTGTGTGTTGTGTAGAGTTTGTCATTATACCGGCCACATAGGACCAGATCAGTATTAGCTTCAATCAGCACTGGACGTTCCAGGATCACACTTCTGGGATCGCACACCCCCCCCCCCCCCGGATCCACACACCCCATAAATCCAAAGAGATCCAATGTCAATACTGTATTCATATGTCCATCCATGACACAATCCTTTGACAAACAATTATACAGAATGATTGGAGACCATACTCTTAATGGGGACATAGAACAACACACTCTATGAGGACATAGAACAAGCCACGGTATGGCTGAACAGAACAACACACTGAATGGGGACATAGAATAACACACTGTTGGGAACATAGTATAGTACACTGTATGGGGCTATAGAACAACACACTGTATGGGGCTATAGAACAACACACTGTATGGGGCTATAGAACAATACACTGTTGGGAACATAGAACAGCACACTGAGGGGAACATAGAACAACACACTGTATGGGGCTATAGAATAATACATTGTATGGGGCTATAGAACAATACACTATATGGGGCTATAGAATAATACATTGTATGGGGCTATAGAACAATACACTATATGGGGACATAGAACAAGATACTATATGGGAACATAAAACAACACACTATGTGGGAACATAGAACAGCACACTGTATGGGGACATATACAAACACACTGTAAGGGGAAAATAAAAACACAGTATGGGGACATATACAAACACACTGTATGGGAACATAGAACAACACGCTCTATGGGGACATAGAACATCTCACTTTATGGAAACAGAACAACATATAGCATAGTGACAGAGAACAACATACTTTATAAGGACATGGAACAATGCACTGAACAATTATATAGAATTTACACGGCATGGGAAAATTATAAGGTGCCATGAGAGAATTATCTCAATAGACGTCTCTTTTTGACCACTTGGCAAAGGGCAAAAATAGTAAAATTTGTGACACTGAAATCATCATCAAGTGACAAAGACATACATGCCTCTCCACAGATCTCGTGGACAGAACTAGACACATATCAATGAACAAAGAGATGAAGAAAGGCGTTGGCGCTGGAGCTTTAGCTCAATTATGTCCATGGTGTTCCCCCATAGCAGTCTAAACAACCAGTATTAATTATGTCAGTGTGCCTCTTGTCTCATTTATCGCTGATCCCTCCAGTCGTCGCGATGTTCTCCGTTGTCTCTTTTATTGCTGATCTTTCCAGTCGTCGCGATGTTCTCTTTTCATTATATGCTCAACGAACAAATTTGACACTTTTGTAAAGTTGCATGTAATGTTCTATTCCATTAGCCTTTTTTGCCTCTAAGCTCTTCCTAAATTGTTCTTCACATTCAATTATCCACTGCCATACACCAGAACTGATTCTGTAGAACAGAATAACACAAAGGTGTGTCAAAGAGTAAGCACAGACAAGTCACTGAAATTGTTCTGGCGACTACATAAAAGCATGGGTGGGGTAGTCAAAAATAAGAGCATTTCTGACTTCCAAGGTGCTGACCTCATCTGGCAGAGGACTGACAAGGACAAGGGCAAAGCTCTCTTTGAACGCTATCTAGAGCAAAGCAACCATACAGACATGAGAGGTCGAAATCTGGCCAAGGAGGTCACCTCAGACAGGTGCAAGGCCCATAACACTTCGGATGAAGACACAGTGACAGTGAAAGAAATCAAGGCTGTGCTTCGACGATCAAAAAACAGTGCTCCAGGTCCTGATGGCATAAGATATGACGACATCAATAGGTGTACCGACAACGAGCTTGAGAAACTAGCAGACATGTACAACAATCGTATAGGGAGTGCTGGCATCAAGGAGGAGTGGTTTCACAGCTATCTGATTCCCTTGCTGAAGCCTGACAAAGACCACAAAAAAATTCAGGGATATCGAATTATAACTATGCAGAATACAATAGGCAAGCTGCTGGAGAAGGTAACTGCCAGGAAAATATCTTCTTCTTCTTTCGTTCGCCTGAACTATGTTATAACTGCAATGTTGTCTCTTGTATGAATCTAACAGTCTTTTTTAGTTCATTCAACGGTCCATAGAGTTTATCTTCCACTGTTGGCTCTCTAGGCCAGAAGGTTCGCCTGGATATGTTGTAGTTTGGGCAATCCTGGAGTATGTGCTCTGCTGTCTGCGACGCCAAACCACATGTGCACATGGCTGAGTCACCAATCTTGAATTTTGTATACAAGTGGTTGCGTAATCTATTGTGTCCTGTTCTGAGGCGCAGAAGAATGACCTGTTCTGGTCTGTCCATAACGTGGTAGTCGTCTTGAGTAAGGTTTGGTGGCTTTCTGATTGATTTGATCATTCTTTTCTTTTGGTGGTATGTAATAGGTACATCAGGTTGTTCTGCTTTTGCTCCTTCCTTAGCCAATCGATCAGCTCTGTCGTTTCCGGGAACTCCACAGTGGGATGGTATCCACTGTATGGAGATCTTACGCTGACTGCTAAGTTCAGAAAGTAGTGTCCTCAGAACTGGCAATTTCCCAGACAGGAGCGCCTCTATTACGGATTTTGCATCTGTCAATATCACTGCAGGTTGTGTACCATGGCTGGTATTTTGTAATTTCTCTGTGGCTATCTTGATTGCCTCAATTTCAGCATCATAGTTATGGCAGTACTTTCCTGTTGGAATTCTGGCCGTGTCTCTAGTATTATTTGGGTATTCTATGTACACTCCCGCTCCTCCATTTCGAACAGCATTTTGTGCTGACCCATCTGTGTAGACTCGGATCCAGAGGTCCTGTGGGTATTCATCATCAAGGAAGCTGAGCATCTACCCTGGGTGGGTACCGTCCAAAAAGAGAAACCTGGACCAATGCAGCAGTTTTTGCCCATGATGTCTATGAAGGTTTCCACTCAGGCATTGAAACCTTTGCTCCAGCGATTGAACTTGAGGACGCGTACACCAGAGTACCACTGGATTTTTTAATGCTTCAGCTTCTTGAACTCAAAATAAGTCCATTCCTCCAGCCCTCTTCCAACGGAAAGTAGTTTTTAGATGTGGCAGTTGGACTTCGGAACCAACAACAATATATCCTGGCCTACCACAGGGATCACCATTATCTCCGGTAAGGTTCAACACCTACACAGTGAGAATCACCAGTGAGCAGATCACTGGACCTGGCAGGACATTGTCATATGCCGATGATATTTTAGTGTATCGTCAGGGTAAGGACAGAGATCAGGTTGCTGTGGAACTACAAACCGAACACAATCGCATAAGTACTTGGTGTGATGAAGCTGGGGCAATGGTCAACCCAACAAAGGCAACAGTGACTTGGTTCTCGTTGAATAATCATATTGTCAACATTCCAACACCAACTGTAATACTGTGTTCAGAGACGGTGGAAAGAACGCAGGCAATGAATTACCTGAGGATACGGTTTGATCGAAGCCTTGTTTATAATGTGCACATAGACCAGGTGATAACAAAGGCCAAGCGCGGTTTGGCAGCGATGCGGGTGATGGCGTCAGCAAACTGTGAGCAGCGTCATCTATGTCTTCTGTACGAGGGGCTGGTCATGTCTGTTTTTGAGTATGCAATGGCAATCCTAACTCTCAGCCGTAAGCAGATAGAAAGGATGGAAAGGATACAGAATGAAGCTATGCGCATTATTCTTGGATGTACAAGAGATACAGCATGCAGGGCGATGCGCTACCTTCTTGATTTTCCAACCATTGAAGAGAGAATACAAGTTTGCAGAGCACGTGTCCTACCTCAGAGTTAACGCAGACACACAACATCCACTGCATAGTGAAATTAGGAAGGTGAAGGGCAGCAGGTTAAAAAGAGGACGGTCGTGGATGGGTCAAGCCGAAGACATTCTTCAACAGGTGTGTTCACTTGAGGACTTAGAACCTGGCGAGGAGTGGGTACAAGTGCCAACAGATTTCTGCACATCCTTTTCAGTTTGCATCCAACTAGATAGAAAATGCAGACAAGAAAATCCGGCTGCTGTGGAGGCTGAAGTACAAGCTTTGATTTTCGAGAATTCGCTAGACGGTGATGCAGTCATCTACACAGATGGGTCGGTCGTCCGACATGTGAGAAGCTCATGGGCCTTTACGGCTCGGGCCGGAGGGAGAATTGTGAAGGAGGACTCTGGTGCTTTCACTGAAACCACAAGTAGCCTGACTATGGAAGTCATGGCAGTAAGTAAAGCAATAACATGGCTCGAGACACAGACATTCACTAGGGCATGTTTCCTTAGCGACTCAATGAACATGATCAAGAGGATAGAGGAGGGGTCGATCCGAAGAGAATGGTTGCTGCCTCTGTAGCGGTCTCGGCTGGCAAAGATTAGTTTCATCTTCGTGCCAGGGCATGCGGGAGTACAAGGAAATGAGCGGGCTGACAAGCTCGCAGGTGAGGCTACGGTGGAGGGCGGACGCGCCATGGACCAGGCTGACATTCTGAATGCTCTACGAGAAGTAAGACTTTTGCGTGAACCAAGTGATGACTGTGAATCTACAACCATGGCCAGACTGCGAGAACAGCAAATTAAAAGAGGGGTGGCCAAACAAGAACACTACGCAGGTAGCCAAAGAAGATTGATAAACCAACACAGAACTGGTGTCGTTAGCCGCTACACGCTGCGGGATTTGCTGAGGAGGGGATCCGAGCACTTATGGACTGAATGGTTCGATGTGCAATGAGGATGATCTGTCGACTAACTAACTAACTAACTGTAGAACATTTCAGTCGTCTCTTTCTAATTTTTAATAAGAGCTTCTTATTATGTAACATTTTTTCATGGTCTCAAATGCAGACTTTGCTTGACCTATTCTGCTCTTAATCTCTGTCACACATCCTCTATCTGATGTTATGACTTAATTACTTAAGCATGTTTAGTCTAGTGCAATATCACATTTTGTTGTTATCGTGTTTTATATTAGTATTATTTCTATATTCTTGATAACCAATAAAAACCCGTTTTTCACTCCAAGTTAGTACAATGTCGCACAGTTGTTGCATATCTTTTGCTTTTTCAGCCATCAATACATATTATAATTCCCAGGTCGTAATCCTGGTCTGTGTTTGATATGTTTTCTTGTGTCTCATCTGATCTGTCTCTTAGTGTTCGGAATGCATGTATTACATCATGTGTTCCTTTCCCTTCCACAAATCCGTATTGTTCATCACCAATTTATATATAAGTTCTTTATTTTTCCCTCCATATAATTATAAATAGAAGCGTGGTGACATGGTTTTTTAAACAGACTAAAGCAAATTGTTCGCATTGTGATGTTCCTGGTCTCTTCAGTAAAGTTGTAAATACATATTTTAATACACCACTAGGAATGTGACCACGGTTGTAAATATCTTTCAACATTGTAGTTAACTATTTCTATTCCACATTCGACCAGTAGTACCAACTCCTCTACCGTGAACTCCTCTGGCATTTACCCCAATCTTCAAATGTTTACAGCATCAGTGAGTTCCTGGTGTCTCCTGGCCTTCATTTCAAATATCCTGTGTTTAATCTGATCTTTCTGGCTGTTAAATCAATGAACTACCCCGAGAATCGCAATAAGATAATACTGACAGAGGAACATTGTGAGCTTGTACATTATCTGGGAAGTCGTGTAGTGTCCAGAGATCAAACATAAACTTGGCTTACTGTGTGTATCATTATATAAATCATTCCAACATCCGAGACCAACCTGCAGGTTGAACAGACTCTGTTGACTGTCTGTCAGGATGTTATCGCTGTAGAAGCTAGTGGTGCTAGCTGGTTGCCTGTCGGATGGTGCTCGAGTAGAGGAATGATGCGGCTATTGACTGTGATGCCATAATTTGCTGTTGACAAGGTAAGTAGATTTGCTGCAACACCCACTGATGCACCTGTCAATGAATAGAGGGAAAAGACAAATAAATCAAGTAAATATCAAAGGCGACAGAAACATTCAGCCTGGTTTGCTTGTGGTTTCAGAAGCACTGTAATTGCACACGGATATCTCAATAAGCCCTAAAGCCCGGCAGTCATGTTTTCGAATCCTATTCGAGGCGGGGATATTTTGTCCTTGACCTTGGCGACCATGTCGACCCGGCCTAAATATGTATTCCAGGAAATGTTCTGGGAAGTAAAGTTGGCCGGCGTGACCCTTGACCCATGACCCATGGAGAGCCGACTGGTGTAAAATTATGGGATATCTCCACATATTGAATATGTCTGAGGGCGGGGACATGGCTCACGGAGAGCCGACTGGTGTAAAATTATGAGATATCTCCACATATTGAATATGTCTGAGGGCGGGGACATGGCTCACGGAGAGCCGACTGGTGTAAAATTATGAGATATCTCCACATCTATATCTATAAAACAGAGTGTATGTTTGTGGGTATTTATGTATTGGATGCGTTCGATAACGGTACATCCGATTGAGATGAAATTTTCTACACGTCTTCCTTTCATTCCTGTGCAACCGACTATAATAATTTCTTAATGTAAAATCTTCTACTTATTTAATAACATTTACTTTTCCATTTTCATTATATAATGTCTATATAGCAGGGGGACTTCACTCTAGAAAAGTTATTTCAAGGGGCATAACTTTTAATAACATTTCTATATACTTTATAGTCATATTGTTGGACTTACTTGCACTATTGTTAAACTCTTTGTCTATAGTTATTTTCAGGCATATGAGTTATAATAAATAATGATATAATCTTTAAGGCATTTTCAAAGTTTTCATAAAAATAATGCATAATGCATAACATTGTAACCCATCTTTTTCTACAGTTTTCATTGAATGGTGTGTGGAAGGACATTCTTTTAAGTTACTGTGCGCCAGGAGCTGGGCGAAACCACGCCGGGTCAGATAGATAGACAGATAGTCGGGAACGGAAGCTTATTTGACTACTTATATGAATTAAATGACATGCTCCCCACCAGGGACTGGGTGAAGCCGGGCCGGGTCAGACAGACAGATAGACAGACAGACAGTCGGGAACGGGAGAGCTTATATGACTACGTATATGAATTAAATTAGATGCTCCCCACCAGGGACTGGGTGAAGCCGGGACAGACAGACAGACAGATAGACAGACAAACAGATAGTCGGGAACGGGAGAGCTTATATGACTACGTATATGAATTAAATGAGATGCTCCCCACCAGGGACTGGGTGAAGCCGGGCCCGGTCAGACAGACAGACAGACAGATAGACAGACAGACAGATAGTCGGGAACGGGAGAGCTTATATGACTACTTATATGAATTAAATGAGATGCTCCCCACCAGGGACTGGGTGAAGCCGGGCCGGGTCAGCCAGACAGACAGACAGACAAACAAGCAGACAGACAGACAGACTGATAGATAGATAGATCCCCTCCAGGGCCTGGGCGAAGCCGGGCCGGGTCAGCTAGTATTGAATATGTCTGAGGCCGGGGACATAACCCATGGAGAGAAGACTGGTGTACAATTATGGGATATCTCAATATATTTAATATGTCTGAGGGCGAAGATATGACCCATGGAGAGCCCACAGGTGTAAAATTATGGGATATCTCAAGATACTTTAATATGTCTGAGGGCGGGGACATGACCTATGGAGAACCGACTGGTGTAAAATTATTGGATATCACCACATATTGAATATGTCTGAGGGCGGGAACATAAGTCCGTAGTTTACTTTTACCACATTTCCTTGTGGATGATCATCATGGCCGCCTGGATGTGTCCATAGTTGTTCCTGTCACTTCCATAAGAAATCCATCCAATGTACACGGACTAACTGTACCATAATAAACCCATCCATGTACACGGACTAAGCTGTACCATAATAAACCCAATCCATGTACACGGACTAGCTGTACCATAATAAACCCATCCATGTACACGGACAAGCTGTACCATAATAAACCCATCCATGTACATGAGACTAACTGTACCATAATAAACCCATCCATGTACACGGACAAGCTGTACCATAATAAACCCATCCATGTACACGGACAAGCTGTACCATAATAAACCCATCCATGTACACGGACAAGCTGTACCATAATAAACCCATCCATGTACACGGACAAGCTGTACCATAATAAACCCATCCATGTACACGGACAAGCTGTACCATAATAAACCCATCCATGTTAGTTAGTTAGTTAGTTAGTCGACAGATCATCCTCATTGCACATCGAACCATTCAGTCCATAAGTGCTCGGATCCCCTCCTCAGCAAATCCCGCAGCGTGTAGCGGCTCACGACACCAGTTTTGTGTTGGTTTATCAATCTTCTTTGGCTTCCTGCGTAGTGTTCTTGTTTGGCCACACCTCTTTTGATTTGCTGCTCTCGCAGTCTGGCCACGGTTGAAGATTCTCAGTCATCACTTGGTTCACGCAAAAGTCTCACTTCTCGTAGAGCATTCAGAATGTCAGCCTGGTCCATGGCGCGTCCGCCCTCCACCGAAGCCTCACCTGCGAGCTTGTCAGCCGGCTCATTTCCTTGTACTCCCGCATGTCCTGGCACGAAGATGAAACTAATCTTTGCCAGCCGAGACCGCTTCAGAGACAGAAACCATTCTCTTCGGATCGACCCCTCCTCTATCCTCTTGATCATGCTCATTGATTCGCTAAGGAAACATGTCCTAGTGAATGTCTGTGTCTCGAGCCATGTTATTCTTTTACTTACTGCCATGACTTCCATAGTCAGGCTACTTGTGGTCTCAGTGAAAGCACCAGAGTCCTCCTTCACAATTCCCCCTCCGGCCGGAGCCGTAAAGGCCCATGAGCTTCTCAGCTGTCGGACGACCGACCAATCTGATGACAGCATCACCGTCTAGCGAATTCTCGAAAATCAACGCTTGTACTTCATCCTCCACAGCAACCGGATTTCTTGTCTGTATTTTCTATCTAGTTGGATGCAAACTGAAAAGGATGTGCAGAAATATGTTGGCACTTGCACCCACTCCTCGCCAGGTTCTAAATCCTCAAGTGAACACAGCTGTTGAAGAATGTCTTCGGCTTGACCCATCCACGTCCGTCCTCTTTTTAAACTGCTGCCCTTCACCTTCATAATTTCACTATGCAGTGGATGTTGTGTGTTTGCGTTAACTCTGAGGTAGACGCGTGCCCTGCATGCTGTATCTCTTGTACATCAAAGAATAATGAGCATAGCTTCATTCTGTATCCTTTCCATCCTTTATATCTGCTTACGGCTGAGAGTCAGGATTGCCATCGCGTACTCAAAAACTGACATGACCAGCCCCTCGTACAGAAGACACAGATAGCGCTGCTCACAGTTTGTTGCCGTCATCACCCGCATCGCAGCTAAGCCCCGCTTGGCCTTTGTTATCACCTGGTCTGTGTGCTCATTATAAGCAAGGCTTCGATCAAACCGTATCCCCAGGTAATTCATTGCCTGCGTTCTTTCCACCGTTTCTTAACACAGCTTTACAGTTGGTGTTGGAATGTTGACAATATGATTATTCAACGAGAACCAAGTCACTGTTGCCTTTGTTGGGTTGACCATTGCCCCAGCTTCATCACACCAAGTACTTATGCGATTGTGTTCGGTTTGTAGTTCCATAGCAACCTGATCTCTGTCCTTACCCTGACGATACACTAAAACATCATCGGCATAAGACAGTGTCCTACCAGGTGCACTGATCTGCTCACTGGTGATTCTCACTGTGTTGGGCAGTTGAGCGTTGAGCAGTACCGGAGATAATGGTGATCCCTGTGGTAGGCCAGGATATATTGTTGTTGGTTCCGAAGTCTAACTGCCACATCTAACAACTACTTTCCGTTGGAAGAGGGCTGCAGCGATCCAACTAAGGAGAAATGGATTTATTTTGAGTTCAAGAGGCTGAAGCATTATAAAATCCAATATTACTCTGCTGTACGCGTAATCAAAGATCAAACGTTGCAGCAAAGGTTTCAATGCCTGAGTGGAAACCTTCATAGACATCATGGGCAAAAACTGCTGTTTGGTCCAGGTTTATCTTTTTGGACGGTACCCACTCAGTGTAGGTGGGAAAACACCTTGCCTCTCTAGCTGGTATGATATTTTCCTGGCAAGTAACATCTCCAGCAGCTTCCCTATTGTATTCTTAATGGTTATTACTCGATATCCCTGTATTTGTATGTGGTCTTTGCCAGCCTTCGGCAAGGGAATCAGATAGCTGTGTAACCACCCCTCCTTGGTGCTAGCACTCCCTATACTGATGTTGTACATGTTTGCTAGTTCCATTAACTCGTTGTCGGTACACCTATTGATGTCGTCGTATCTTATACCATCAGGCCCTGGAGCGCTGTTCTTTGATTGTCGAAACACAGCCTTGATTTCTTTCACTGTCACTGTGTCTTCATCCGAAGTGTTCTGGGCCTTGCACCTGTCTGAGGTGACCTCCTTGGCCAGATTTCGGCCTCCCATGTCTGTCTGGTTGCTCTGCTCTAGATAGCGTTCAAAGAGAGCTTTTCCCTTGTCCTCGTCAGTCCACTGCCAGATGAGGTCAGCACCTTGGAAGTCAGAAATGCTCTTATTCTTGACTATCCCACTCATGCTTTTATGTAGTCGCCAGAACAATTTCAGTGACTTGTATGTCCTTACTCTTTGACACACCTCTGCCCATTTTTCACTGTTAACCACCTTGACCAGTTTTTTTGAAATAGCGTACTTTTGTGTGCATCTCTCTTTCTAAGTGTATGCAGGGACTAGGATGGCCAGCTCTGTTCTTCTTGGCATTTTGCCATCTCCTTACAGCACTACCCTTATCTACCCAAGCCTTCTCCACCTCGAAATTCCACCAAGGTGGCTACTCCCAGCTTTTTTCCTGCCTTAAAGCTTTCTGCGCTTGTCACGTCTTATTTTACTCACCACATCTTGCCATGTACTGTCATACTGGAAAGTCTTGACCGTTCGCTTATGCTACTTTGTTCTGCCTTTCTCCACCAATATTCTGTAAGGGTGGTGGGCACTGCCGTGGTGTCCTAAGACACCTCATCTACACACTGTAGTGAGTGAAGGAGAAACCTGCGCCAGATCAATAGCACTGTCCTCATCGCCTGGACTGTTTGCTGTCCTGGTGACACAGCGGTTCCTCCCCCTCCCCCCCCCCCTCCCCCCCACTCTGTGTGTTGGAGGAAATGTTTCCCCATGATCTGCCTTTAGCGTTGAAATTGCCCCAGAAAATAACATTTCTCTCGTGATCTAATATGTCACTTAAGCACTGCCACTTCTGGGAATCCATACTCGCGTTACGGGCATAAATATTAACCAATACAAATGGTAGACTGGATTGAACTCTTAACGTCTGTGCTTGTATATCGTCACTGTCCTAACTGGACATGTCTAGCTCTGACGCCACCACGCTGTCGCGAATGAGAATCGCCATTCCCAGATGTCTTCTGTTGTAGAAACATTTGAAGCCGGCAATTCGGAGTAGCTGATCGCCCAGTCTTGTCTCCTGGAGCGTTACAATGTCATTCCGGTAAACCAGGGTTTCTAGAATAGTGCTCCGTTGTTTTACGCTGGCGCGGTTCCAATACAGAATACGGATATTCCTGAGTCCCAGACGGTCACATTTGAGTCTAAAACGTCTTAAATCACTACGCTTACCTTGTTTGCAGCCTGCCCGGCGTCCACGTCACCTCGTTAGGTTGACCGCCGACCGCTCGGAGAACACACGTTGTTCCGCCATGTTGAAAAATCGAAAACCACAGAAACCACACACGCTGCAAAAAATTCACTCAAGGATTGCTTCGCTCAATGCAGGAAACTCCGTAACATCGGCGCAGATCTTGAGTAGAAACTCCTGGTTTTACATGCTGGCACACAAATTACACGCAAGAGATGAATAAATCCATCTCCTACGCGAAAAAGTTAACGATCACAAAACAACACGACCGTCCGTCGCCATCTTGAAACAGGAAGTTAGTAGCATTATGGTGATTAGGTAGTAGAACTTTTTTAAGAAGTGTTTTTGATATGTACGTTTAACCATGTATAATTAGTTAGGATATAGTATAGTGAGTGGATACTGAACATAATGTAGTTGTGATTTATTATTTTACAATTATTTAAGATAAATTAAAATGTGATTAATGCTTCTGAAAGTTAGATCATTTAGTGTACATATTATTACGGTTCAGTGATGTAATATCATATTACAGGTAACTTATTTATGTTATGTTATTAACAAATTAACACACAGAAATGACCGGGTGTGTATGTATGAACCCAATCATGAATTATACTAATGTTTAATGTTGAATTTAATGCATTGCAACTAACATCTAATAAAATATATATTCATTTCGGATCTGTGGAGTCCTAACATTTCTATGTCGGCTCTGTATTTGTCTTTAACATCGTGCTTCTCTTGGTACGACACGGACATATAGATGGCGGGGAAACACTAATTTGAATTGAAGTGTTATAATTTTCATACAGCATGAGAATAAAGCAATCGCTATTACAGTTCAAAGGCTTCATGATTTCTAAAGTTATGTTATAATCTTATTGATTATTTAATTTAATTGATCATTGAATTTTCAACGAACATCTACAATTCACAAGCTTTGACTTACCATCTTTGCTTTCTTTGCTGTATATTTGTCAATAGTATATAGTAATAGAGAGTGATGCAGGCACGATTTTAGGAAACATTAGGTTATATTCCTTCAATATTTTGGGGTAAATTTTGTTGACTGCATGTGGAAGTTATTGAATTTATTATCATCATTTCTTGCATGCAAAATTATTTCATTTATCAGAATTTCTGGCATGTTGGGAAGATTTTTATTTTCATATTGTTGTATATGGTCATAAAGTATGCCGGACCTTCAAAGAGCCAACAAGTCTATGGCATCTGTGGCGAAATATAACGTTGATGAGTTTAGTTAAATATGATTCAGGTATAAATACTAACGATATGCGGAGATATATTATGCGGCGTTGACATCAATAAGGGAACTCTTCTAAGCGAATCAGATGACTCTCCCAAACTGACAATTGTCATCCAGATTACAAGGCCGTAGTGACATGGCAATACACTATATTTATCTCTAAACATATCTCCGATATTATATAGTCTTACTAGTATTATCCTGTAAAGAGACATGATGATTATAGAAACAAATATGATGGAAATGAAGTGTAATGCACTTATCCACATGGAGCAGAGATTATCTTCAGAGTTTATGATTGAACTATTATGAAGTTGAAGAGGACTTTCCCCTTGGACTGATTTTTATGGTAAGATTAACACTTGAAATCAGTAGTCAGAATGGATGAGGATGCAACATATACTAAGTATACAGCTACTAAGTAATATAATTACATAGAATCACCATAGCATGAGTATAAACATATTAGCTGAACATAGCTTTAAATTAGCAGTCGACATTTGCAAGCAGAGATAGAAGTTGACACTAAGATGATACTGCCGACTGATGAGGATATAGGTTTAACTCGTCTTGATTACTTGACAATGTTACAGAAGGGGTGAAAAGTTAAAATTAGTAGCCTACCGATGACCCACAGACTAAATAAGCCAACCCCACCTCCACGTGGTGCAGACTGGGAAACCATGACCGCGAGGTCATGGATTAACGGGGATATGGCTCGCCATAGGGGATGGACTCCCTATGGTCAGATATTTGTAATAAACCTGCGTCTGGTCTAGCAAGCCGACAGGGGATCTTCATACTGCTCATAGAAAAACTAAGAAGTATAAACGGACTGACCCTAACGGATATAGACCCGACAATGTTAAAGGACTACGTGATAGATCATCAATTCAAAAAATAGGCACAATGAACGTCTGTGGTTTAAATAGTAAAGAAGAAGAACTTATAGAAACAATGAAAGAGAGGAAAATTGGACTGGTGGCAATAGCGGACACCAGAATAAAGGGGGGAAGGATGCAAGGAGATCCATCACAGTTACACGTTTGTCTACTCTGGAGTAGTAGGAATAGTCATTGAACTACGGCTAGCAAGAGAAACACTCATTCATTCATTCATTCAGTAGCATGTCCTTTGCAGAACCTCACTCCCATAACAACCTTCCGGAAAACTTCCCGATCACAAGCAAGATGTCCCGCGTCTGATACACCCATCTGGAGATCATCCGCCACATCCTGCACCCATCTTCTCTTTGGCCGTCCTCTTCCTCTCTTCCCAGGCATATACCCTTCCATTATTGTTCTCTCCAAACTGTCGTGACGTTTCAAGTGACCAAAATACTTCAATTTTCTTTGTTTTATCGTCTTTAATAGCCATCCCTCCTCAATATTCAACTCTTGAAGTATGGATGCATTTGTTCTTTTCTTTACCCAAGATATTCTTAGAATTCGTCTATAACATTTATATTCAAAGGCATGTATGCGCTGTTCAGCTTGTTTAGTAAGTGTCCATGTCTCACAGGCGTATGTTGCAATGGGAAAGATGCATGCTCTTAAAAATCTAATCTAAGAGAAACACTAGAAATAATATATATATATATATATATATATATATATATATATATATAATATATATATATATATATATATATATATATATATATCAGAAAGAATCATAACAGTGAGACTAAAAGAACAATTACAACATATGTACAAATATACGCACCATGTAATACAAAAAAATATTGAGCAAGAATGCGAGGACTTCTACGAAGACATCCATGACGTGCTAAATAAAATAGATAAGCAGGCCAACATCATAGTTATGGGAGACTTTAATGCAAGACTCTGACACAACAAAGCGTGCATAGAACAACATCTTGGAGCATTTGGAGACCGACATAATGAAAGAAATGATAACAGGAGTAGACTGATAGAGCTTTGCAGCCAACACGACCTCTATATAACAAATACATTCTATAAACACAAAGACTCACAAATATACACCTGGTATAAATTGAACGATCTAGATACTAAAAGCCAAATTTATTTTATATTAACAAAAAATAACAGAAAGAGAAATATATTAGATGCAAGGGCAGTGCCCAACTTAGGTATATACACAGACCACAAAGCAGTCGTTGCCACAATAAGAATCATCAGAAGAAGGAAGCAAAGACCAGGAAAATACATGCCATGCGAATCAGTAAACTTAAAAAACCTCAACGAGTGAGGAAAACATATGAAACTGAGGTAACTGAAATCTTTGTAAAATTACCTATAGAAAGAAAGACAGTGGAGGAAGAATGGGAGATGTTCAAATCAAGCATTTTAAATACTGCAAAGATAACACGTGGAACCACGAAAAAACGCAAAACACGGATAAAGAAAATAACAAGTTGGTGGAACGCAGAAGTAAAGAAAGCTGTAAAAGACAAAAAGGAAAAATATAAAAAAGTGGTCGAAGAGCAAACAGGAATGCGATTACATAGAATATAGAATAGCGAGAAGACATGTGAATAGAATAGTAAAGAGAGAAAAACAAAAAGACTGGGAGGAGTATGGAGAAACTCTAAATAAAAACTACAAGGAGGCAACTAGAAACTTCTATCAAAAAGATAAGTGCAATGAGAACCAGAGGAGAACCCTTTGACCCAACTGAAATAATTAACAGCGAAAATGGAGAACCAATAAGTGAACAAAAACAAATCCTAATAAGATGGAAACAGTACTTCGAACAACTTCTCAACATCCCATCAGATGTCACAGGAATTCAAGAAACCGACACAGATGCCACCGAAGAACTAGAACCAGACATACTGAAAGAAGAAATTATAGAAGCCATCAGATTAGCCCCATTGAACAAATCACCAGGACAAGATGAAATACCAAATGAACTAATTAAAGCAGCAAGAGAAGTAGGAACAGCATGACTACATAGACTATTCAACCATGTTTGGGTAGAACAACAGACACCACGAGACTGGGGAAACGCCATAATTATCCCAATTTGGAAAAACAAAGGCAGCAAAAGAGACTGCACACAATACAGAGGCATTTCACTGTTGAGTCATACTGGGAAAATATTTTGCAAAATTCTTGAGAAAAGATTACGAACTATTATAGAACCCCAGCTAAGCGAAACACAACTTGGATTTAGGAAAAACAAAGGATGCACAGATGCCATTTTTGCTCTTAGACAACTTATAGAAAAATCAATCGAATTCAATGAAACACTCTACTTAGCCTTTGTCGACCAAGAAAAGGCATTTGATAGAGTAGATAGAAACAAGCTGTGGGAAATCCTTAAACAATATGGAGTGAGTACACATCTAACAAACCTATGTAGAAGCTTATACAACAACAGTGAATGCATAGTGAGAGCAACTGGAGGACACTCAGAACCCTTCACCATAAGATCCGGAGTACGACAAGGTTGTGTCCTGTCCCCTCTCTTGTTTATAACATATATAGACAACATATGTAAAGAAACCAGCCAAACAGAGACCGCAAGAACACCGCATGACGAGAACACAGAAGAAGAACCATCTGCAAATCTAACCATTAGAGAACTCCTGTTTGCGGACGACCAAGCACTAATAGCAAAATCAGAAGCTGAATTACAAGACCACATGAATAGTCTAAATGAAATGTGTAGGGAACATAACATGAAAATTAGCACAAGTAAAACAGAGGTATTGACTATAACTAAAGAAGAAAAAGCAACAACGATTCACCTAAACGAACATCCCTTGAAACAAGTAAAGAGTTTCAAGTACCTAGGAAGTATAATATCATCAAATGGCAAATCAGAAGACGAGATCGAAAATAGATGCAATAAGGCAAACCAACTCATTGGACAAATGGCACCAATACTAAAGAACAAACATGTATCAATAACTACTAAGAAAGCACTTTACAACACAATCTTCCTACCAACTCTATGTTACCAATGCCAAACCTGGACAATGACAGAAAAAGAGAAAAGAAAAATCACAACAGAAATGAGATTCCTGAGAAGAATACTCAATGTATCAAGAAGAGATAAGATCAGAAATGAAGAAATCAGGACTAAAGTGGGTGTTATAGCTGCACTAGATTTTATTACGAAGCAGCAAGTTAAATGGTTTGGCCATGCAAGTAGGTTACCAACTAACAGTATACCACAACAAGCAACGATGTACAGACCAGAAGGAAGCAGAGGAAGAGGCCGACCACGCAAACGATGGACGCAGGGGATAACAGACTCCATGGGAATATCGATACATGAAGCCCACAATCGGGCACTCTCCCGCTGTTTATACTTCACATCGACACCGCAAGGTACAAGAGGAACATGATGAGATGAGTTATCAGATAGTAGACACAAATGTCAATGCTTTGCATCTGTTGCTTGCATGATTCTGTTTATGTTCAAAACAATTACAATCCGAATCAGTTGATTGTTATTTACTAATGCAATGAATTGATGGATTGAGTGATTCATAAATTTAAATATAGTTAATTGAATTATATATTGTAAAAAGAATGTTAGCTTCCAATTAATGAATTATAGATGTACATTTCAACACTATGTTAAATTAAGTGAAAATGAGAGAAATAATTTCATAGAATTGTGATTATTAATTGAAGTGAAAGAATCTTTTTATATTAATAATATAGTACAATGTTATTTATCATTTTTTAATTGATCATAGTAATTCGATTAATAGACTTCATTTCATAGTAATGGTAATTTTAAAAGAGAAATAATAATATATTATTCACTGTGTAATTGGAAAAGTAAATATATTAATAAAATTAATTTCATAATATTATATTTTATTAAGTATCAAACCAATACAAATAATGTATGTTATTAAAGTATGTTTATTTATTATTAATTCATTCATTCATAATGTGTCTGATATATTAAATATATTCGATTTAATGAGATAGATTATAAAGATTATTAAAAAGTTAAATATATTTCACTGAAGGATATATTATAAAGATTGTTAATATATTATAAGGGTCAATTATTATTATCATTTTATATTTATTGATAATATTTATTGATGGTCACTGGTAACACATTAATAAATAGAAAGAGTTTTTTTTAAAAAGATGTATAGTAGATTATTTAGTAAATTATTAAGCGATTAATTATGTTACAATTTTGTTAACTGATTATTGTATTATTCGTTTTTTAGATAGAGGATGAATATAAGTAATTTGGACAAAACAATATTTAGAAAAAAAAATAATGTCAACATATTTTGTTATGAGGAAGCTATAATGGAAGTTTCTGCATTTCGATTCTAAGGACTTTCTTTAAATCGGAGCGGAGCAGTTATTGACATTACATTGTCACAAATAGTACTCATTCCAACTATATATGTGTATAATGAACTGTGTATCAACGACCGAGTTAAGAGGCATAGGCAATGCATGGATTGACTACTCACAAAACGCTACCTTGCAAGATCATTTATGAAGGGTGATTAGACTTGGGCGGTGGGAGCAGAGTGCATGGTTGAACATATAAAACCCCTCGAATACCTGGGACTAGTTACTTTAGCAATTAATCTACAGAGAGTTGACAGAGGAAGTTTACTAGTGGTCAATGTTGTACTACCACGATCCACGCTATTTACCGATAAGATGTTAATAGTTTATACCAGGGGTCACCAAACTTTTCACACGGCGGGCCGGATAACTGACAAAAATGACGTGCGCAGGTCGGACACTCATTCTGTACAATACTTGCACCGTCTCCGTGGCGAAGGTCTTACGGACGCGCTTCGTAATCCAGTATACCCGCGTTTGAAACACAGCTGCACGCGATTTGGCAGCAGCCCGCGTTGATCTGTTTTTTTTTTAACGCTATGGAATGGGTGCCGGTCGTTCAGAAAGCAATGACAAACTACTGAACGTAAACTTGCCAAGACATCAACAACAGCAAAATATGCTGGTGTTGACTGCAAACGTTCTGTATAGGATATGCAACTAACTTTAACAATACTTGCAAGCCAGAATGAAATCGTGAAATATGGGGGGAAAGACGAAAACTAAGTTAATAATGGGTGAGCGGCGTGCAATGCACAAAAAACAAATACAACCAACATATGTATTCACTGGAAAATAAAAGTTATCAAAGAAGGCAACGTTAGCAAAAAGATAGTTACATCAGACATATGTGTGTGTGCACATATCCGAATCTCACAAACAAAGCAGCAAATAAGGTTAGTGAGATGTGTGAAACTGATATTTGGCTTTCAAATTATCATCAATGTTTGGTTTGGAATTGGTGTATCCATTTAAGAGAATTGCTTTCAAATGTTTTCTCTGTCTGTCTGTCTGTCTGTCTGTCTGTCTGTCTGTCTGTCTGTTTGTTTGTTTGTCTGTCTGCCTCTCTCTCTCTCTCTCTCACTCTCGGGGGGGGGGGGGGCTGAGCGGTCTCAAGGTATGGTGTCCGCCTCGAGTGCTGGAGGTCCCGGGTTCAAGCCCTGGTGAGGGCCGTGATTTTTTCACGTGGACTTCTAGTAACAAAATTTCCTCTGGTCTCTGGGTAGTGAGATCGGACGCCCGTGTGCATTGTTGTGCACATAAAAAATTCCTTGGCAGTTGGAAATCGGAAAAAGAGTAGCCTAACGGTGCTGCCCGGTCAAAATTTCGAGTTACAGTTCTACCCACAGTATTTCAGGATTCCTCGCCGGTGCTACGGAGTTTGTGCACTGAGCTGAGATTCCCGGACTCAGACTTGAGTTAGGAGTAGAACGGAGCACTTATGGATCACACCCGTGTGCCGTGATGTTGATCAGTCGACTAAACTAAACTAAACTAAACTAACTAATATGTTCGTAATAACACGAGGCTTCTATGGCATTTTTAAGCTATGTTTGTTACTTTATTGCCTCCATTCACACGTGTAGTTCACTTACCTATCATTGTCAAAGAAATCCTTGTGACATAACTATAAAATGGATAACAGGCAAAAAAAGTAAATATTTCTTGAGCTGCGGATCTGTGTTGACAGGCGGACGCATCTGGGGGAGTGTCGTGGGTTTATTTTATTGTGTCGTCCCTGGAGTGAGGGGAATCAACACCCACATTATATTTAACCCCATATCATTATTCTGGAGAATCCACCAGATTCCGTCCACAACACTCCTTCAGTTAATGGACACCTCTTTCTCTCTCACTCACAGCTGGATCATGCCCCCTCTCACACTTCCCCAAAACAACATACTCAACATCTCTAGCTTCTAAAAATTAATAACAAATTAATTTAATAAAGAAAAGTGTAAGCATGTGAGAAGTGTATGTGTAGAATGTATGTCGCATACTCTAGTGTGTCTGTAGAATTAAACCGGGCAGCTCAGGAGAAACATCCGATCATCATGGTAAGGACTACACAACATCATCTGAGTCAGCACAAAAGACCTCACCAAACGAGGTGTCCCTCCTGCCTGATGTAGACTATCTCACCAAACGAGGTGTCCCTGCTGCCAGATGTAGACTATCTCACCAAACAATGTGTCCCTCCTGCCTGATGTAGACTATCTCACCAAACGAGGTGTCCCTGCTGCCAGATGTAGACTATCTCACCAAACAATGTGTCCCTCCTGCCAGATGTAGACTATCTCCCGTAGCCTGTGATGATCATGATACTAGGTCATCAATAGTCCGATACTGATTATAACTTGTTCATAAACACTGTCCCTAAATGTTCTTAGAGTTTGAGACTACACAATTCCTAAATAGTGAAAACGTAGAACACTGTCCCTGGAATTTAACATTATTCCTTTCTAAGAGTTGTCCTAAAGTTCTCACCCTCTTTCAAGTATTGCTTGCTTGTGTTCATTGGCTTGAGCTCCAACGCGAAGTCCTGTATGTCGGATGAAGACACCCTGTTGTCCAACATCAGTGTGATGTCATACAGGACCTGAGGTTTGCGTGAGTATCCGTTGTCCCATGTCTGGCTTATTGGTGTGCAGACTGGTGGTTCCTCGCCGTACAGGCAGACACTCTCCGACTTCGGAGGAATCAGCGATCCTATTGACTTCAGCCAGGACCCCGAAGGGACCTGTTGCCCAGGACGCTCGACGAGGACGCGTCAATAGGTCTTGGCCAGTATATAACCCGGCCCTGGTGCCTTGGAAACACCTCTGCGTCCCTTTCAAGTATTGTATATAGTCTCACAGGAATCTACCAATTTCCTTGACACTTCTTATTGTTATTTTCCCATATGAAGTGGAAAAAAGAGCACACTAATGTTCAGGTCTCGTGTGGCGTGTAACACCAACATTATTGTTCTAAGAAATCATCCTGTTGGATGATTGTATGTATCGGCTCACCTGAGCCATGTCCTTCAAACTTTTACTATCATAAGCCCAGTGCAAAGGCTAATGTATAAACCTTCCTGCACTACTTTCTCCAGGAGTTTCATTTTCCATGTTTCAGTGGTTTTCATCCCAACCTGAGGGAACCTATAAAAGAGAGAACAACGCACTGGGTGAGAGCAACTTGTCACTGACTCCTATTAGATGAGTGTAGGTCGATGGCCTCACTCAGATACATAACAGTGAACCAACTCTGTCATGGGCTGAGGAGCTCATCACCTTGGTCGGAGGTAGGGTAAGATAAGGACAGAGCAAAATGTTAAGTGTAGAACCCCAGTGGACTCCAGCTGGAAGATCCCACCATTGAACATTCTCCGTATCCCCCCCCCCCCACCCATCTTCAATCTCTCTAACTATCATCCCATTTCACAATTCCCAACCAGCTGAGCTACTTGACTTCTCACACTAGTTAATTTTCAACAATGCGATCGCCTACTGTCGCCGATACTCCATAACTACCTAACCACAAAGCAACACACTACGTTAAAGTCCTAACTCTAACTATTACCAGTCTATCCCACATTAATTATACCTAAATTACAATCTATGGAGTACCTTATGTATCACTGCTTTGCTCCTGAATCACATCTACAATTTGCCATGACAGGCACGTGTATATTAAATTTAATTAATCCCGCACACTGTAGATGTTTTTCAGATTCCAACAGAGCTAGCGAAAACACCGTCCGTCTTAGACCAACTCTCTTGTTTACAATCGCTGTAACAAGCTGGGTTTTTCAAACAGTCTTCGATTGTTCTAGGGACTTCCTTTGATATCAACACAGGTGTCCTCAAGGGCAACCAACTATTTCAGAATTATTCTCTCCCCCTTGTTCAAGCAACGCAAAGGTCTTCTCCCTTGTTTAGACAACAACCAAAAAAAAAAAGCCAGCGCGTTTCTCTTTTATCCGGCAAGTCGGCAAAATAACCTCGACATATTTTCCGTCTCTCCGGGAAGACTCAAGGACGGCTGTACCTTTTAATCTCACCGCCGCCAGAACTAAACAACTTGCAGATGTGAATCAGACTGCCTCTGTTAGTTTTTTCATCTTATCGTTAAATTACAGTGGGTTCGTGACAGGGAGGGAAAGAAGTGTGTGTGTGTGTTTGTGTGGTTGTGTGTGTGTTGCCATGACAACCATGGTAATGTCAGAGCGTAGACGGCACTACAACGAGCCGGGTAAGGACTTGGGATGGCGCTAAATAAGTACACATTACAATAAACAAGAAAATCTAGATAAAATCATGTATAATTGAAAATAGTAAATTGAAGACACATGGCAGCCAGGAGGTCTCCGCACATGTGAAGATCTCCTATTATTCTAAACATAATACTTACATTTAAATTGTATCACAACGTCTCGTGTTCCATACCATATATCAAGCAAGTTCGATTACCGTCGGCGGGCCGGATGAAATGACGTCGCGGGCCGGATCCGGCCCGCGGGCCGTAGTTTGCTGACCCCTGGTTAATACTAACAGAATGGCACAAATGTAGAATTAAATTGTTGATTTTGAAAGATCATACGAGAAAATTGTTCTTATATTAATAGACAATTGAATTTACTGATTGAAATATTGATTTAAGTATAGAAAGAATACTTATAGTTACATTGTTATATAAAAGGTGGTAGGACAAAATAGATATATTTGATATTTTGATGTATTTAATATTTAAACGAAGGTGATTAATGCATTCCTATATTTCAGAATGACAGGAAGTTATCAAGTGTCATTGGCCGACTACAGAGACATTGAAAACATATAGTTTAAATTAATTTTGGGTAGATAAGTTAATAATTAGATATAATTCAATTGAACAATTTGGTGTGACAACAAGAAACACAACAAAAGAAAAAATTGATGCTCATTTTTTGTCTCTACCCCAAGGGAATAAAGCCATAATCTAAATTAGATTAGGTCACAAGGTTATGCAGTGTTCAGGAAATGGACACCTGGATCGTGAAAAGTGGATACTTTTCACACAATGTGAAAACGTCGGGACTCTCTTCACAAGTCAACAGGAAATGGGGTTAGACAAAGAGATTCGAGATCAGGGTTCGTGGAGTGCGGACCACGTTCCGATAGTTTCAGATAGTGCACGTTTAGATACTTGTGATGTAGAATTATTGTAGAATATCTAATTTGTGCATTGATGATGTCTACTTTAGTCTGTGTAGAATAGTATACACCTAAAACTACAACTGGCGTTCGAGTCGAATACTTTTCGAGTTCACGACTATTCGAATTTATTACTGTTATGTTGAGTGGCGTTCGTAGTGAGTAGTGTAATGTGTGAAGAATAGTAGTTTAACTATTAACCAAGCCAAGTTCTGTGCTGAGAAATGGCCAGGGTGCTGACTGGAGAGGAAAAGAAACATATAAATCATACCCCTTCATAACACGAGCACTAAGAAGGAAGTATTTACAAAAGTCCGGCATTAAGCGTCAGACACAGATACTCAGTCGCATTTTGACACCAGCAGTTTTTTTGGAGCAGTCGTCCTATAGTGTACCCTAGCGCATGCATGGATCCATTTTATTCGATGGCTCAATATCCCAGTCATTCAGCATCAGCAGTGGAGTAAAGCAGGGTTGCGTGTTTGCTCCTACATTATTTGGTATTTTCTTCGCCGTTCTCTTAAGGCAGTCATTTGGGACTACCATTGAAGGCATATACACCCATACAAGCTGTTTTATCCATCAAGACAAGGAAAAGACCAACATAAACTCAAAATGCACAAGAGAATAATTTTTGCAGATAATACAGCACTGACCACTCATGCAGCAGAAGAACTGCAATGGCCCATAGATCGTTTTGCAGCCGCCTGCAGAGACTTTGGGCTCACCATCAGCCTAAATAAAACACAGGTGATGGAACTATATGCTGGTGCACCTCCATCAATCAAAATTGCTAATTACGAATCGAAGGTTGTCCATGAGTTTGCGTATTTGGGTTCGATAATATCAGATAGCCGGTCTCCCTGGCCTAGGTGTTAACGTCTTTCTCGGTAATCCCATATATTGTCGCGAGTAACGCAGCTGCGCGAGATTAGGTAGCGGATCGTGCTGCATTGGTTATTTACAGGGGTTTGTGAGCCGCCCGCTCAGAAAACAATGGCAAACTGCTGAGCGTAATCTTGCCTAGTATATGATCTGCAGCTGAAAAATGCTGGTGTTGACTGCAACGTCCTGTAACAAATATGCAACATTAAAAACAAATATTAGATAGTCGTTCCTAAATGGCAAAAATCGACAGACGCATTGGAAGGGCAGCCACAACACTTTCCAGGCCAACTAAGATACTTTGGGAGAATAATAGAGTAACAGAGAGTACAAAAGTTCAAGTATATAAAGCTTGTGTTGTTAGTACACTACTCTGTGGGTCTGAATCCTGGACCCTGTACCCACGACAGGAAAGAAAGTTGAATTCCTTCCACATGAGATATCTGAGACGTATCGTGGAAAGACCACATAAAAAACAAACACGTGCTTGAAAGAGCGGTAATTACCACAATGAACTCCCTCCTCAAGCAGAGACGCCTCCTGTGGCTGGTCCATGTATCTCGAATGGAGGATGAACGTATTTCCAAAGATCTCCTGTACGGAGAACTAGCCACAGGAAAGAGGCCAACCGGAAGACACCAAATGCGATATAGGGATGTGTGTAAACAAGATATGTAAACCCTTGGCATAGACCCAGACACGTGAGAAAGACTGGTGCTCTTTTAGCGCAATCTGACCAAACAACTGAGGATAAGAGGCACAAGCACAAAATGCAGTCACTTGTTAAGGTACCTACCACGTCTAACAGATGTGGAATTTGTGAGTGAGATTGTCACTCTCGCACTGGACTATACAGTCAGCAGCGGAGCTGTCAGGTACCTCCCCAGCGACACAACTCTATAGTCCTACAGGACTGAAAGAGGCTACTACTACTATTACTACTACTTATGTGCTAGTTCTTACGTACCGAATAATTATCTTCTAGTTCTCACCTGACAGTTCTTCACATTTTTCACATAGGAACTCAACGGCAGTATCTATCATGTGACATAACTCCTGGTAATCCATTTTGTTGTCTCCCCCTTGTGTCCATGATGCTCCTGCTGAAATTATCTGCAAAAACACGGATATTTTCAGTGGCCGATTATAGAATAGTGAATGTAAAAAAAGTTCCTCAACAGGAATGTCTAGACGGAAAGAGATACATCTATAAACATGTGGGGCCGGCGTAATGTTGGCCACATCGTGCATCAAGAGATCTATAAACAAGTGAGGCCGACGTAATGTTGACCACATCGTGCATCAAGAGCTCTATAAACATGTGGGGCTAGTGTAATGTTGACCAACATCGTGCATCAAGTGGTCAATAAATGTGAGGGGCCTGTGTAATGTTGACCACATCATGCATCAAGAGCTCTATAAACATATGTGGGCTCGTGCTAATGTTGACCACATCATGCATCAAGAGATCTATAAACATGTGGGGCCGGTGTAGTGGTGACCACATCGTGCATCAAGAGATCTATAAACATGTGGGGGATGGTGTAATGTTGACCATATCGTGCATCAAGGGGTCTAGAAACATGTGGGGCCGGCGTAATGTTGACCACATCGTACATCAAGAGCTCTATAAATATGTGGGGCCGGCGTAATGTTGACCACATCGTGCATCAAGAGATCTATAAACATTTGGGGCCGGCGTAATGTTGACCACATCGTGCATCAAGAGATCTATAAACATGTGGGGCCGGCGTTATGTTGACCACATCGTGCATCAAGAGCTCTATAAATATGTGGGGCTAGTGTAATGTTGACCACATCGTGCATCAAGTGGTCAATAAATGTGTGGGGCGTGTGTAATGTTGACCACATCGTGCATCAAGAGCTCTATAAACATATGGGGTCGGCGTAATGTTGACCACATCGTGCATCAAGGGGTCTATAAACATGTGGGGCTAGTGTAATGTTGACCAAATCGTGCACCAAGTGGTCAATAAATATGTGGGGCCTAAGTAATGTTGACCACGTCGTGCATCAAGAGATCTATAAACATGTGGGACCGGTGTAGTGTTGACCACATCGTGCATCAAGAGATCTATAAACATTTGGGGCTAGGGTAATGTTGACCACATCGTGCATCAAGAGCTCTATAAACATGTGGGACAGGCGTAATGTTGACCACATCGTGCATCAAGGGGTCTATAAACATATGGGGCCGGCGTAATGTTGACCACGTCGTGCATCCAAAGCTCTATAAACCTGTGGGACTGGCGTAATGTTGACCACACCGTGCATCAAGGGGTCTATAAACATGTGGGGCCGGTGTAATGTTGACCACATCGTGCATCAAGAGGTATATAAACATGTGGGACCGGCGTAATGTTGACCACATCGTGCATCAAGAGATCTATAAACGTGTGGGACTGGCGTAATGTTGACCACATCGTGCATCAAGAGGTATATAAACATGTGGGACCCGGCGTAATGTTGACCACCTCGTGCATCAAGAGTTCTATAAACATGTGGGGCTACGGTAATGTTGACCACATCGTGCATCCAGGTGTTCTATAAACATGTGGGGCCGGCGTAATGTTGACCACATCGTGCATCAAGCGATCTATAAACATTTGGGCCGGCGTAATGTTGACCACATCGTGCATCAAGAGATCTAGAAACATGTGGGATCGGCGTAATTTTGACCACATCGTGCATCAAGGGGTCTATAAATATGTGGGGCTAGTGTAATGTTGACCACATCGTGCATCAAGCGGTCTATAAATATGTGGGGCTAGTGTAATGTTGACCACATCGTGCATCAAGCGGTCTATAAATATGTGGGGCTAGTGTAATGTTGACCACATCGTGCATCAAGCGGTCTATAAATATGTGGGGCTAGTGTAATGTTGACCACATCGTGCATCAAGAGATCTATAAACATGTGGGGCTGGCATAATGTTGACCACATCGACCATCAAGAGATCTATAAACATGTGGGACCGGCGTAATGTTGACCACATCGTGCATCAAGGGGTCTATAAACATGTGGGGCTAGTGTAATGTTGACCACATCGTGCATCAAGAGGTATGTACACATGTTGGGCTAACATCATATATCCACTACACGTGAAGGCATGTAAAAGTGGCATGTGCTTTACTACTTACACTTCACACCCCGATATACTCCCCCGCCCCCGATGTGTCTCCACCTTGCCGCGGTGGGGGAGCTTGAGTGTCCCACTGACCCCAAGCGCTAATGGATATAAACTACATATTGGACAGCTCTTGGGATAGGGACCAGACTAAGAGAGACACAACCTGCTGCTCTGCAGGTAGACTGAGGATAGCAGTCAAAATTTTAACTCAGGTGCACGAAGCCACAATCTTGGTCCAGACACTTACACAAAGGCCTCCATCTGAGAGATGTAGCTGAACGCCGCTAAGCTACAACCCTTGGATGAGAGAGCCGGGCCGAAACTCACCTACCGAAAAATGGAGAATGGAGGTGAGATACTGAGCACGCTACATGCCCAGTTCAGATACCTGTCCGAAGGCTCCCAGCTGGGGGTTATGAGGGATCCCCGGATGAGAGGGCCTGGCCATTTCTCGCTCACTGCTGTACGGAGGTAAGGTGCTGAGCCGGCAGCACATGTAGCCTACCTCGTGAGCGAGTACAAAAAAAAAAAAAAATGGTTACGAAAACAGTCTGTTTCTAACTCGTAGAGAGTAGACAAAGGTGGAAAAACGTCTCAATAACACGAAATGGAAAGCACGGCTAGCGAATCCATTGCGTAGTGCGAAGTCCGAAGCGAAAGCTTACCTAGTGGATGTCGCCTGCAGACTGATCGTTCCTGGTGTGTGCTTGAGCGAACAGTGGCAAGCGAGATGCCCAACACATGGAAGTGAGAAACTAAAGCAGCCATGAGCAGGACGAGGCAACTCCTCGGGTGAGCCCAGCCTCAGAGCAATATGTGCCGGCTCTGCAATTATGGAAGCCTCCTTGGATAGCGAGGGAATACCCATGGTCTTCCCCTGCCTTCCATTGAGGGTCGACCGTGA
>JACEFZ010018448.1:67500-104669 GCA_014155875.1 Cepaea nemoralis
ACAACCGTTATTACAATGTACTCTCGCTCTGCCGCTCAACAGATCAGTTCACTACTCTTGTCTTGTAAATAGTGAACGAAAACTCACTGTTTCCAACTGCTGCTTGCACTCGACGGTTAACACTGCCATTAACTACCGGAACTTTCCATCACTCATTCTAGTTTTCTACTGCACACTCCCCTCCTCTGGATATTACTCTAGGCCTTTGGTGGATGGCGTCAATGGTGAATAGTATGCGAGTTGATATCGGAGTATCGCTGATATAGTGTTATGTGTTGTGGGTTCAATGTTTGTTTACTAAGTGATTTGTATGACTTGTCGCTAACATTCTATGACCTGTCGCTAACCTTTTACGACCTGTAACTAACCTTGTATGACCTGTCGCTAAACTTTTATGACCAGTCGTTTACCGTGTATGACTTGTCACTAACCTTGTTTGACCTGTCGCTAACATTGTATTAACTGTAACTAACCTTGTATGACTTGTTGCTAACTTTATATGACCTGTCGCTAACATTGTATGACCTGTAACTAACCTTGTGTGACCAGTCGCTAACGCTGCATAACCTGTCGCTAACTTTGTACGACCTGTTGCTACTCTTGTATGACCTGTCGCTAACATTCTATGACCTGTCGCTAAGCTGCCTCGTATTCTTTCCTTTCCAATTCCGAACGACAACTCTGAGCTTTCCCTGTGGCTAACCCGAGTTATTGTCGCTAGAGCTCACCTGGCTCGCCACTTTACTGGCTTTCTGGGCACCAGTGTCGAAGCCGTTAAAGCTGTTGGTGATTTGCGAGTAATAGTGACAACACAATTGTTGAATGATATCTATAACAGTGGATATGCATGATGATCGCTTGAAATCTATTGTCACAGCTCTACCAAAGAAATATGGTGCAACTGATTGTGGAGAACATGGCACCATTCGTTTAGTCATTAGTCATTAGCCATTAGTAGCGGTTCCAACACCACAGCAAAAGGTCGTCCCCATTTTGTTCCGTTCCCGTGCCAGTGAATATCACATGAAATGTTCCTCACTCATCCATGCTAAAAGTGGAAAAGACAGGAGTCTCGACAAACAATAGCCCGTTCAGGCACACTGTGCATAATTCCGCCGCTAGAATGTCACAACAAAAGTCCTCTACGAATAGTACAGTTCACCCCTGATGGAACTGACAGTCACTTTTCCAACCATATGTTCACCTACAAAGTCTTGATGTCTCTAGATATTTTTCTTCCGTTTCTAGATGTTTTCTAGCCACCACGCCATTTTTCTCCTAAATGTAGATCACGCAACAAAACAAACTCGAACAGATGTAAAGAAACATTTCACTGTAAATAATACCGTCGCCAGAATGCCAACATCAAAAGTCCTCCTCGAAAACACAGTTCATCATCGATGGAAACGGCAGTCACTAGCAAAACCAGCTGCCACACATTTCTGCATAAGGCAAGAAAACCGGTCGCTTCTGCTGCGACACTCCAGCCGCCATATTTGCAGATATTTCTGGATGTTGTTGTTTCGTTTCTAGATGTTGTCTAAACAGCTACGCCATTTTGAGCATGCAAATCACACCACAACACCTTAGACAGATGTAAAGAACATTTCACTGTACATAATGCCGTCTCCAGAATGCCAAAACAAAAGCACGGTTCATCGTCAAAAGGAGCGGCAGACAAGCCGCCACACATTTATGCGTAAGGCACAACAACCGGTCAGTTCTGGGACATAGCCCTCCGCTATTGCTCTGAACATGCAGATCACGCTCCACAACCACGGGCAGATGTAAAAGCATTTCACACGAAATTCACAGCTCACAGCGTCGCGCCACGCACTCAACTCAGTAGCTAGGGCGACGGAACCGTAAACTACCAGTCCAACATGAGGAAAATGCGAATGCAACGGTAGCCACGAGCATAAACACCCAGAGGCCTTAACCGTTTCACTGCTTATCCGCCATGCTGGGGACCGGAAGTCTATATCATTTGTTTAATTAGCCATGCAAATAAAATACTAATGAGATTTACAAAGAGAAAAATAAGACATGAAATAAAACCAAAAACTGGAGATGAGAAGTATGGATTTGTGGAAGATAAGGCTACAAACAACACCGATGTATCTTGAGAACATTAACAGAAAAATGATTGAAATGCATGTCACAAAACAAAGGACAGTTTGAAAAATAGTAAAAGACACGACATTATTATTACATAGTAATTTCTACACCCAAATGCAATATCAAAGTGGATGGAGCCAATCTGAAACAAGTCAATGTGTGTAATTACTTATGTACTGTAATATCAGCAAATGGAACATGCATTAACGAAATAAATTGTAGAATAGCCGAAGCGAAAACAGAATTTCACAAACTGACTGTTCTTTGCAACTGATAGTTTTCAGTTGAGGTAAGGAAAATAGTTATTAAAAGCTATATGTAGGTTGTCTTAATGTACGGAGGCGAATAATCGACAATTAGCAGACAAAAGTGGAATTATGTTTAAGCCTTGGAGATATGATTATATAGAGGAATGAAAACAGTAAATTGATAGCAAGAGCATTGATTGTATCTTGTATGAAGTTAACTCGCAAAGAGAACTAGTTACTGGCATCAGAATAGAGATGGTCCACATTCTTTGTGTATGTCATGAGACGGTGCTTGCTTGCTTGCATGCATTCGCTGGCTGTGAACTCCAGCGTGAAGTCCTGTATGTCGAATGGAGACATCCTGTTGTCCAACATCAGTGTGATGTTATACAGGATCTCAGGTTTGCGTGAGTATCCGTTGTCCATGTCTGGCTTATTGGTGTGCAGACTGGGGGTTCCTCGCCGTGCAGGCAGATACTCTCCGACTTCGGAATAATCAGCGATCCTACTATGTTAGCCAGGAGCCCAAAGGGACCTGTTGTCCAGGACGCACGGCTAGGACTTGTTAGTAGGTCTTGGCCAGTATAGAACCTTGAGTACGTAGTCACGACGGGAAAGATGTAAGGGGGGAGAGGTGGGGAGAGACCAAGAGATAAGATAGTTAGACAGTTTTACATCATAGCATGGAAGAACAAAGGCATCAGAAAAGACTGGCAGCACAAGAGACAGAAGTCTGTGGACATGGTACGGATTAAAAGAAGAAGACCATTTCGAGTGGGGTTGGTGATCACGTCCGTCTACTTGTTTCATTGACTCGTCCATGCCCAAAGGCGTATAGGAAGTTACAGAGAGATGGTGTATCCGATTATAATATGTGCCCTTGCCCATTTAACCAGTTTTCCCTCTCCCATTTCTGTCTCTAAGACCATCCCCAAGTAACAGCAAAATCTATTTCTTCTCCAACGTGTTATATTTGCTAGTCAGAATGAGTTAATTTATCTTCTCTACTTCATGTGTTTGTCACTTAGAATGAGTTAATGTCTTCACTTTATCACAAGTGTTAGTAATTTAGAATGAGTTAATTTCATCACTCTTCAAAAAGTGTTAGTTTTTCCAATGGGTTAATGTCTCCACTAGACCACAAATGACATTTACTTAAAATAAGTTATTTCCCCCACTTCAACCACTGCAAGAGTTAGTCACTGAGAATGACTTAATTTTGTTATCCTGCCACATGTCGTAAGTTGGTGACAGTCTCAGCCATCTTGCTTATTCTTCTTCCAATGTCACCCTGTAAATATTATCTGTATAGCTATGCAAATGTAATATAACTGTAGCGTCGTTACAATTCCCCACTATTGACTCCTTAAGTACCATGACATATGAGTGACAGTGAGGATATGAACGAGATACATAAGCCAACGACAGCAGAGACAGAACCTGAATGGGAGGAAATCCCAAGAATGGCCCCTGAATGATTAATAATATTTATATTGTTATAAGAAGGATTCACATGCTTTCTCTATAATGAGATTTACATATTCTTTTTGTGATTGTTACTTTCACTTCTGAAGTATACATTCTAGTTTTACTCAGTGGGGACACATGATGATGATGATGATCATGACGATGGTGAGGAAAGAAGTTTGTGAACGTTTGTATATCTAAAAGAGAATGTTGACTGATATGGTCGATGTCCTTTGGTCTAGTGCTGATTACAGCTATATGAGTAAGAGATGAGGAATTCTGGACAAAAGTCTACGTCTCAGGGATTCTTGTCATGGTAGGACAGGTGTATTATCATATTTTGTGATGGTTACAACGTCTCTAACTCATCAGAAAATCCCAGTGGCAATATAGGCGCGGAATATTGAGTAAGGAGATACCCTACTCACATTTGGAGTTGGAATAACTCTACAATCAGCAAAGAGTGATGGAAAAATTGGAAACACTCCTTTCTTCTTCCCCTTTGTTTCTTGTATTTGTGTTGTGAAAATGTTAGCACAACAGGAGTTTGTATTAATGCATGGGATTGTGTTCTTTTGTCATTTCCAGCTGTGGAGAGGCAGGTGGTGGTTCGGACGTTATCACCAAACAGGATCCTGGGTCAAGAGCCAGTTGGAGTTGATACATGAAAGAATGTCCAACACATACATTCTGGACTTGTAAGAACATTTTGACAGCCGCATTTATTCGCTGACCCTCTCAATAACAGACATGGGCGAAGATGATTGACGAAACGCGATTGATGTATTCCGACATCTGTCGGGATACTCCAGGACGACCTTCCTTATCAAAATATCTACCAAGACAAACAGATATACATAGTACACAGATACCAGAGTATAATCCACTTTTATTTCTGGGAGGTACCGCCTGACGCACCATTAATCAGCAAGGTCAAATCAACGAAGGGACAGTCATAGTTTTAACAAAACTAACAGCAGTGAGAACCCTCCATCTGCCTGTTGGATTCCCAAGTTCAATGAATACTCAAAAGTATTATTCTTCGACACCAGTCATATGCAGACTAGCTCAAAACAATGTCCTAGATATGAACACCATCGGGAAGACACTATGAAAAAAAAACAACTAGAGGAGTCAAATGTTTACACACATGCAGCAGAAGGAATCCTCCGACTGTCTTGCGACTCCCAGTTTGTGTGCTGGCATTTCTTCTTCTATTACATGCATGTGCAGACCAGTTCTCGACATAGTCCCAGATGCTACCAATGAATGATTCAAATAATTGAATGTTCCTACACTGGAATGAATATATTGAAATATGACTCTATGCTGGTCCCAGGTAGGCCTAATTGTATTAACACCAAGTGTGGGATGGCCTATCAACCTGAGACTGGGTGTGTGTAATATACTCGTGTACAGAGTTGAGATCTGATAATAACTCTTTCTCTGCCAAGTGCCTTTATATGGACACAGTAACCCGACTTTGACGCCAATGTGCCCTTTAAAAGGCCCAGTATAAACAGTGGTTTATTTGATACATTAATGCTACCTTCCGCAATTTTAAGTGACAGTAAATTGAAAATTCACGCACCCTGAATATTTGTCTTTCGGCATTGTAAGGCCAAACGTTTGCATCCATTTTTTTTTTTTTTTTTTTTAGACTTTGAGTTTTACGTGTATTAAGTAGTTTGTTTTGGTTTTTCACAAATGCAACGCCCTCGAGTATGCGGCCTCGTAGACTTACATCAGATCAAGCTAGATTGTTGTTTGAAAGTTTTAGACAATAGTGATTCCGATTTGAACGAAGATTCAGATAGTAGTGTTAGTAGTGAGTCAGCACGTGGTGATAGAGAAACCTACAATGACAGTGAAAGTTATTCATCAGCTGAGGTGTCTGACATTGAATGTCAGGATGTCACAATTACTACTCAGTGCAAAAGAAAGCAAACAGTACAACATAAGAATAAAACTGGAGGTAAAAACTCGATTTTACAAGCTTCTGTAGCGTGTGATGCACCTCTCCCATCATCTTCAACAGCATCGACATGGCAAGATTTGTCAGAAGGAGAAACAAAACCGAAGTTTGAGTTTCGTCATCGAAGGTTTCACGTCAACCCTGTACTTTATCAACTTCAAACACCTATGGATATTCTCACAGTGTTTTTTGATGATGACGTAATGGATTGTTTAATTAAAAGCATAAATAGATACGCAGAAAAGATGTTGATGCAGAACACTCATACAAGAAAACATTGTCGTCTGTTATCCTGGACCCCACTCACGAAGCACGAATGGCTGAAGTTTACGTCTGTCATTATTACTATGGGGTTCGATCCAAGACCATGGATCAAGGACTATTGGAGTACTGCTGCATATTTATATACTTCTTGGTATTCTACTATATTTCCCAGGAATCGATTTGAATCTATTTATCACACCGTGCTTCACGTATGTGAACCAGATGCAGAGGTGCAACAAAAATTGATCCTCTTGTTGACATGATTCTGAAGAAATTCCGGGAAGCATTTTATCCATTTGAAATTGTGTCCATTGATGAACTGATTATTGGGTGGAAGGGCAGATTTCAGCACAGACAATACAATGCAACAAAGCCTCACAAGTACCACATCAAAACATTTGGCGTTTGTGATTCTGCGACTGGCTACGTAGTAAATTAAAACATTTACTATGGAAGAAACACCGAATACAATCCGGATTTAGATCCCACAACTGCTCATGAAGTGAAAGTGTTTGCCACACTACTGAATGTTCTCGGAGCTGGCCATCACATCTTTGCTGACAGATTCTACACTTCGAAAGCTCTGACTGATTATCTGCATTCCAACAATTTCAATTATACTGGGACACTGAATGTCAACCGTGTAGGCTTTCATCCAGAGTTGAAGTGTTTGTGACTTCAGCATCAAGAGATAAAGTGGTTTCTTGAAGGAGGTAGACTATTATGTGTGGCATGAAGAGATAAAACAGATTAAATAACCATGCATTGTTCTCTCTACCAAGACTGTAGTTGGAACTGTTGAGACCGGAATGAGTAAACATCTCAGCAAGCCGAAGATGATCCATGAATATAACATGGCGATGAATGGCTGCCACAGAATGGACCAAATGGTTGGATATAAAAATATCCATGATAGGAAAACCATTAAGTGGTGGAAGAAGATCTACAACTGGATCTTTGAAATTGCACAGATAAATGCACACATCCTACATTCCATATGCCAAACAGAGAAAGGAGGAAAAAACTGTCATTGAAGGATTTCAAGTAAAGTTTACTTGAAGGTGCACATCGCGAAGTAGCTCAGATTAGTCCTAGACGTGTCGCACTCTGCCTGCCAAAGAATTATAAAAAGTATGCTGCAGGAAATTATGTTGAAAGAGTGACAGAAGCCAAGCATTTAATAGAATATGTCGGTGTCAACATAAACTGTGTTTTGTGCAGCACTCAAACTAAACGACAAATATAATCTTTTGTTTGCTCCGGCTGCACTAACAGACCACACTTGTGCCCAAAGTTTGCTTTATAGCCTATCACAAATAGACTGCCACATATTGTAAATAAAATAAACAGACTCGTCAAAATATTAATTGTAATTAAATGTAAATCTGCCAAGTGTTTCCCTGATATTTTTCTGAAAAAGACATGCTTCAGAATCTGCGGCAAAACTTCTTTTCGGGTGATTGATTAGGAGCAATTGTGTTTATATTGTGGAAAAGGGGTGTTTGTTTAGTAAATTCAACAGGATTAGCAGCCGATGAGGATAACTAAGTTCCTTGGTAAGTGCAATTTTTAAATAATTTGTTCATATTTTTACAAATTACTTTACAAATTATATTATTATTTTTATTACATTTCTAACCAATAGCAATAGTACCATTACTAACATGTTCCTTGTGCAATCCCCTTTATTTTGATATATAATAAAACATATCTGCTACAATTTTAACTATATACACAACATTATTGTGACACACCACTACTTCAAATTTTCTGCCATGAATTTTCTAAATTTTGTGTGAAAAAGACATGGTTCAAAATATACAGCACAACTTCTTTTTGTGTAGTTTTAATGAGCGATTCTGTTTATATTGTTGAAGACAAGTGGTGGTGTTTGTTTCATATTTCAGTAAATTCAACAAGCTTAGCAGTAGATGAGTATAGAAAACACCTTGATAAGTTCAATTATAAAATAACTTTTACCTCTTTAATTTCAATTGTTATTATTAAACATCTCATTATTGCCATGATATTTGAAACCTATACATTAATTATTAACACTTTCATGTTCCTTGTGCTATCATCTTTAATTTTTTTTTATATAATACAATATATCTGCTACCATTTTAACCATTTTAAAAGCATTATTGTGACACGCCCCTACTTCCAATTTTCTGCCATGAATTTCTGTTTAGTCAGGACCCAATTTTGTTGTCACTGAAAGAGTTAATAAGCAGAGCTTCTGGACTGTCGGCATCTTTTTCATTATCTACAATGATGTTGGGAATGACCTTCGGCCCGTCTGAAGCTGACCTCCTGAAAGTTTGACTGACCCAGGCCTCAATTTCACTAGGACACACAGCCCACTTGCAAAAGAGTTATCTTGAATTCAGCCCCTGGAGGATGGGGATTATGTTATATTTCTTTCCCCGGATATTAGGGATTATGATATATTCACCAGCCAATTTCCAGCGAATATTAGGTGTGTGGAACACAATTGAGTGCATCAATTCGGTCCCCGCATAATATGGACATTATCTGCTGGACATTGGAGATAAATAACTACCATCAGAAGAAAACAAAGGAATGAAAGAATAGTACAGAGTAATTAGTCTAATTAGTAAATTATTGTGTTCTGAATTTGGATTATTATTTGGTTGCTTAAATGTCATTGTTTAAACATCTGTAGAGTTATTAATGGTGTTAGAACCAAATAGTGGTTATTGTTTTGATTTTGAGGGCATTTATTTTTGGGACAATGGGGTTATCGCATGTGAATGTGTACATATGTCATATTTCCTCCCATGCATATTCCAAAAACTCATTGTGGTCATTACCCTTACATATATACTCAGAGCTTGATTTGATTCCTGGTGAACTGTTTGTCCAAGATTGATGTTTATGTTAATTGCTTGTTGATGTTTGTTCAACAGTGGTTGGTCTGTATGTTGTAAATAATCAATGTTCTCTGACACTATATCAAATTTAAAAGGTGATTTATTGGGAGTGGAGACTTACACATAGACACAGTTATTTAAAGGAGTGAAGTATTTTCCACCTTGTGTCTGTGGTAGAATTCCATGATCACCTCAACTTGTAAGAAGTGAGTGAGAATCTAAATACATCCCATCTGAGATCCCCTAGACAAACTAAGCAAATATTCTCATGTATGAAATCTACATTCCACAGCATAATAAGAAAATACGTTTTCAAATAACTAGGACATCAATTGTTGGGAAATCCCGGAAGACATTGAAATACTACTTAAAATAACTATATTGCTGTTGATGGACACTTACAGAAGTATATTAAATAAGTATAAATTAGATGAAATACTAAACAATAACACATTGATAACAATAAAACCTAACCAGGATTCGAACCAGCAGCTTCCAAATAACGACAGCGCCTCTCTGAAGCTAACCTCAGAAGCAATGGCCAACTGATGTAACATTATAGGATAAGTCAAAGAGAGAAAACATCCGAAACTAAAGATAGAGAAACCAACAAGTCCTTTAAGAATTAAGCTGGGTTAAGACTACAGTTAGGCTGAAAACTGTCCTACCCCAAACCAGTCTGTATCCCTGTCAGATCAGGTGCCATCATCTCACTGAAGGATAAATTAGGACTCCGTTGTCAACAACTGATTTTGTTGACTACCAATCTTTTCTAGACTACCCGAATCTTTCTAGTCTATCTGTTATATTTTCTTCCCATTTATATCATGTTAATTAACATGACCAGATTATGCATGGAAGATACTTATAATATAGCAACATATAAAGGCAGGAAATCAGACCCTTTCCAAATAACATCTGGCTTGAAACAGGGTGATGCACTATCGCCGCTACTCTTCAATCTGGCTCTAGAGAAAGTTGTAAGGAAGGTAAAGGAGGAATGTGATATTGGAGGAACATCACAGCTACTTGGTTATGCAGATGATATAGATATTATAGGGGAAAATGAACAAAAGACATTGGAAATATTCAGGGCCGGGTTAAGCCATCTTGGTGCCCTAGGCACAAACCCACATGGGTGCCCCCTACTGCCCCGGGCCCCCGATCCTCCACTGACTGCTGGTATGTTCAATATTATGCAAAAAACTAACAAAGAAAAACAGTTGTGAAATGTAAACACATATGTTTGCACTACTATCACTCATATAAAACCTACAATAAGGTATGTCTGTATTAAAATTAATAGTTAATTAATTTTGTAATAATAGTAGACAAAAATACTGTAACTTTTTTGATAGATAAGAAAGTCAGAGAGAGCACACATTTACATTTTAAAGTTCTTTTTTCTAGATTTGCGTCTGGCAAAGTTTTTGAGTACATAATCAAAGTTAATTTTGCGCAACAAGTCTGCCTCAATCATCAGCAAAGATAAGGAATCAAGCCTTTCTTGTTTCATTGTCGATCTACTTGGATTTTTTGTATGTTTCAACTGAGAAAAAGAGCGCTCAGTTGAACAGTTCGTAACCATTAATGTTAAAAATATGCGCAAGGCGATTTCTACATTTGGAAAAGCACACTCGATGTTGTCTCTAACTATTACTTTGTAGAGTACTGCATGACTGAACGTGTTGTTGTCAGATTTTGATGCACGAAACTTGTGGCGAATATATGAGTGGAACTGTTGTAGTTCAGTATATAAATTATTGTTCAGATCTTCAGGATAAGCATTTATTAGTCCTTCACAACACTGAGATGTTTGTGGTACATCGACCAAACAAGAAAATCGAACTGCTAGATCATTATATACCTGTCCTCATCTACTCATCTCTGTCTCAAGTTTGTCAACAATGGTGTAGAAAGCAGATATACGAAATTTGTCTCTGGCATTCTGAGATGCCTCAGGGGCATCACCATCAATGACCACTGTCTTTCGTTTACGATTACGGGTCAAAGTTGACTTATAATCCACACCTGGTGTTATTTCTTTTACAGCTTCTTCAAATCTTTCAAATTCATTCCTAGATTCATGCAAGTGATCTGCTAGTGAAGAATACAAATCAGCACACGTTTTCAAGTTCACGTGCTCATTTTGTAGAGCTTGACTGACCCTGTGAAAATGTTGTAACACTTCTTCCCAAAAGGCAAGCATGAAAGCAAATTCTAATTCTTGCATCTTCTTTGCAATGTTTTCTGCTTCTCTTCTGGTGTCCCCCTTCTGTGACTGGTCTTCTTGTAAACATTCTAACGCTTCTATAATCTGAGGATGAGACATTAGAATGGCTTCAGTTGTAACAGCATGTGCTTCCCATCTAGTATCGGAAAGGGACTTCACCAACTTTTCATTCACAAGGCATCCTTTCAGAATCGTCCATCTTTTGGTTGAAGCTGAGAAAAAAGTATAAATCAGGTGCACTGTATGGAAGAAGTTTACTGCCTCTAAACAAGAGTCAACGGCACTTCTGCCTACCAGATTTAGTGAATGGGCAGCACAGGGTATGTATATATAAATAATGTGCGATTCAATATTACATCTGAGATTTGCTTATGCCATGCAATTACGCTACCAGGACAATATACACATTTTTCTTGAGGACTTGTGGTGCCCCCCAAATGCTTGGTGCCCTAGGCACGTGCCTTGTTTGCCTAATGGTTAATCCATCCCTGGAAATATTGACTCACTTAAAGGAAAAAGCCCAACAGATTGGGCTGGTTATCAACCAAGATAAGACAGAATATATGGTAATTTCAAGAGAAGGAATGGCTAAAATCTCTGGCCACATACACATAGATAATAAGACCATTAAAAGCACGGAAACATACACATGTCTGGGTATAATCTTCAACTGCTCCAACATCATAAGGGGAGAAATACAAACTAGAATCAATTCTGAAAATAAGATATACTATGCACTACAACATCTACTAAAATCAAATGCGCTATCTCGTAACACCAAGATCACAATATACAAAACACTGATCAGACCAGTTGTGCTGTATGGCTCTGAAACCTGGAGTACAACGAAAGGAGACGAAGCCTTGTTACAAACCTTTGAGAACAAATTTTTAAGACGCATCTTTGGACCCATTAGGGATACACATAGTGGAGAGTGGAAAAGAAGAAGTATCAAAGACATTTATGATCTGTCTAAGTCCCCGCTAATCACTGGTATCGTGAAGGCTAATAGACTATAATGGCTGGGGCATATAGAAAGAATGGAAGATAATAGGGAAACAAAACTCGCTTCATTCATTCATTCATTCATTCAGTAGCATGTCCTTTGCAGAACCTCGCTGCCATAACAACCTTCCGGAAAACCTCACGATCATAAGCAAGATGTCCCGCGTCTGATACACCCATCTGGAGATCATCCGCCACATCCTGCACCCATCTTCTCTTTGGCCTTCCTCTTCCTCTCTTCCCAGGCATATATCCTTCCATTATTGTTCTCTCCAAACTTTCGTGACGTTTCAAGTGACCAAAATATTTCAATTTTCTTTGTTTTATCATCTTTAATAGCCAACCTTCTTCAATATTCAATTCTTGAAGTATGGATGCATTTGTTCTTTTCTTTACCCAAGATATTCTTAGAACTCGTCTATAACATTTATATTCAAAGGCATTTATGCGCTGTTCAGCTTGTTTAGTAAGTGTCCATGTCTCACAGGCGTATGTTGCAATGGGAAAGATGCATGCTCTTAAAAATCTAATTTTTGTAGTTCTGTCTGTCCCACTCCATAATTTATTCAGTTGTTTTAGTCTTTGAAGAGCAATTGATAGTCACCGTTTAATTTCTGTCATTGTGTCACCATTGTTGGTAATCAATGACCCAAGATATTCAAAATTTTCCACCACCTCCAATTTTTCCTCGTTAATAAATATTTCTTTCTCCATAGTGGTTTTATCTGTATGCATTATCATTGTTTTTGCTATGTTAAGATATAAGTTGTGATTTTAACTATTCAATTGGGTTGAGGCTATTAGGTTTTCTATGCCATTCTGTGTTGTGGATAGTAATACTGTATCATCAGCATATCGAATCTCTGGTATTTCATGACCGCCGATATTTAGGGCTTCATATAGCTCCGTGTTTATATCATCTCTTACATTTCTCATTATATTTTCGGCTTACAGGTTCAAAAAATAGGGTTACAGCACGCAGCCCTGACTCGCTTACACTCAGGAAATAAATGACCGTAGACCCCGAGGTTTTCCGGAAGGTTGTTATGGCAGCGAGGTTCTGCAAAGGACATGCTACTGAATGAATGAATGAATGAATGAGACCCCGAGGTAGACCAAGAAGACGGTGGAGAGATGATATGCATACAGACCTACAAGCACTTGGAATCAGCGACTGGCAAGAGAAGGTCAATCAGAGAGACGAATGGAGACGGATTGTATCTGCAGCAAAGAACCTCAATGGCTCGGAACGCTGAAGAAGAAGAAGATTTATATCATGTCTCGTTATCTGAATTTGTAGTGCTTCTGTTTATGCTTACTTCTAATTTATATCATTGTCTCCGTGTAAAGTTTACATCAAGACGTTTATGTTATCGTCTATTAATACCATTGTCTTTCTGCTAAATGTTAAGTCACGTATGCCATTGTCTTCTACTCTGAAAATCCCAGCCCAACTGGTTACGTTATCTTAACATGTATACCACTGCATTCCGGTCCACACGTCCGAGTTCATTTATGATGAAGATCGGTTGTAATGAGTCTCCAACAGCCTCTGTGCTGCGTTGTCAATGTGATTTCAAGCATATATATTCAGGTCAATCTCTGGATGTTGTTCGACCACTTGCCATATGTAACTGTATCTTCTAGTCAATCTCTTGATGTTGTCCGCCCACTTGCCATATGTAACTGTATTTTTCAGTCAATCTCTACATATTGTCCACTCATTTGCCATATGCGACCATATCTTTCTGTCAATCTCTGGATGTTGTCCACAATATAACACATGTAATGACTCCAACCCACAGCCCAGACGGAGGTTCACAAGAGAGCAGCCTTAAAGCTTTCCTCGGCGAATAAACACCAACCACACACATGGTGACGGGCGCGGTAGCGATGTTGGTAGCGGATTGCGCTGGTAATGTCGTGAGCTCGGACGTACGCGGGTTCGACGCCTGGACGCATCGCTTGCTAGGGTGAGGGAAAGATTGGTCACCTATTCCTCCCTGCTCTCAGACATACACATGGGGATTTCGCTATCACAGCACGGACCCGTGGCAGGAAACTGATTCAGGACATTTTTTTTATTCAAGGTGTAACATGGGCATGCAGACAAGGATAGCTGCATGTTATATACTTAAACATACAGTGAGTGCTAGTTCTAGGATACATGTGACGGGCATGCAGACAAGGATAGCTGCATGTTATATACTTAAACATACAGTGAGTGCTAGTTCTAGGATACATGTGACGGGCGTGCAGACAGGGAAAGCTGCGTGTTATATACTTAAACATACAGTGAGTGCTAGTTCTAGGATACATGTGACGGGCGTGCAGACAGGGAAAGCTGCGTGTTATATACTTAAACATACAGTGAGTGCTAGTTCTAGGATACATGTGACGGGCGTGCAGACAGGGAAAGCTGCGTGTTATATACTTAAACATACAGTGAGTGCTAGTTCTAGGATACATGTGACGGGCGTGCAGACAGGGAAAGCTGCGTGTTATATACTTAAACATACAGTGAGTGCTAGTTCTAGGATACATGTGACGGGCGTGCAGACAGGGAAAGCTGCGTGTTATATACTTAAACATACAGTGAGTGCTAGTTCTAGGATACATGTGACGGGCATGCAGACAAGGATAGCTGCATGTTATATACTTAAACATACAGTGAGTGCTAGTTCTAGGATACATGTGACGGGCGTGCAAACAAGGATAGCTGCATATTATATACTTAAACATACGGTTATCGGATGTTTTGGGAAAATCTCAAAGAGATAAGAGGACTACCAGACTTCCTCTTTCCCAATGTGAGCCTGGCCCATTATATTTTAATAGCCTTCCCTAGCTCAATTGCTTGAGTCCATAAATAGAGTCCAGGATTATAATGTGCACATAGACCAGGTGATAACAAAGGCCAAGCGGGGTTTGGCAGCGATGCGGGTGATGGCGGCAGCAAACTGTGAGCAGCGCCATCTATGTCTTCTGTACGAGGGGCTGGTCATGTCTGTTTTGGAGTATGCAATGGCAATCCTGACTCTCAGCCATAAGCAGATAGAAAGGATGGAAAGGATACAGAATGAAGCTATGCGCATTATTCTTGGATGTACAAGAGATACAGCATGCAGGGCGATGCGCTACCTTCTTGATTTTCCAACCATTGAAGAGAGAATACAAGTTTGCAGGGCACGCGCCTACCTCAGAATTAACACAAACACACAACATCCACTGCATAGTGAAATTAGGAAGGTGAAGGGCAGCAGGTTAAAAAGCGGACGGTCGTGGATGGGTCAAGCCGAAGACATTCTTCAACAGGTGTGTTCACTTGAGGACTTAGAACCTGGCGAGGAGTGGGTGCAAGTGCCAACAGACTTCTGCACATCCTTTTCAGTTTGCATCCAACTAGATAGAAAATGCAGACAAGAAAATCAGGCTGCTGTGGAGGCTGAAGTACAAGCGTTGATTTTCGAGAATTCGCTAGACGGTGACGCGGTCATCTACACAGATGGGTCGGTCGTCAAACATGTGAGAAGCTCATGGGCCTTTACAGCTCGGGCCGGAGGGAGAATTGTGAAGGAGGACTCTGGTGCTTTCACTGAAACCACAAGTAGCCTGACCATGGAAGTCATGGCAGTAAGTAAAGCAATAACATGGCTCGAGACACAGACATTCACTAGGGCTTGTTTCCTTAGCGACTCAATGAACATGATCAAGAAGATAGAGGAGGGGTCGATCCGAAGAGAATGGTTGCTGCCTATGAAGCGGTCTCGGCTGGCAAAGATTAGTTTCATCTTCGTGCCAGGTCATGCGGGAGTACAAGGAAATGAGCGGGCTGACAAGCTCGCAGGTGAGGCTACTGTGGAGGGCGGACGCGCCATGGACCAGGCTGACATTCTGAATGCTCTACGAGAAGTGAGACTTTTGCGAGAACCAAGTGATGACTGTGAATCTACAACAATGGCCAGACTGCGGGAGCCAAACAAGAACACTACGCAGGAAGCCAAAGAAGATTGATAAACCAACACAGAACTGGCGTCGTTAGCAGCTACACGCTGCGGGATTTGCTGAGGAGGGGATCCGAGCACTTATGGACTGAATGGTTCGATGTGCAAAGAGGATGATCTGTCGACTAACTAACTAACTAACTATAGAGTCCAGGATAGCCAAGGAAGTCCCGAAGTGAACAAGGAAAAGATTATCTCGAACAAGAATGCTGTTCTTGTGGAGTTTTCTTGCCTCTGTGCTCTCAGCTAAATAGTTAATATATAGGATATATTAATTAATAAACACAACAACGTATTCACTCAAGGAATTCTTGTAACACTCAAGAGTGGAAATGAAATCTCTTTTATCTTATATATAAAAGGCGATCTCCGTCTGTCTGTATGTCCATATGTCCTTTATGCGCTCGCGAACGGCCCATCCGATTGAGATGAAATTTTCTATACGTCTTCCTTTCATTCCAGCGCAGCCCACTGTCATATTTATTTAGTGTGAAATCGGCTGCTTACCCAATATTATTTCATTTTTCATTTTTCATTATAATTTCATATGTCTCAGGGGACTTAACTCTGTAAAAGTTATTTCAAGGGGCATAACTTTTCTGTATAACTTATAGTCATATTGTGGCATCGTTTTCAAAGATTTATAAACTCTTTGTCCATAGTTATATACCGGCATATGAGTTATATTAAATAATTGTCACACGTCGTTCTTGATGATAATATCACGAAGTTCTTACGATGATATGCTCGTGATATTATTGTGTGATGGTCGTTGTCTAGGTAACGATACTCATGGTGTGTCAATGGAGATATCTGTCTTGCAATGTAACTCACCCCCGCAGTGCATATTCACCAGGCATGAAACAAGATTCCGTTGGCGCACATAATCCTTTATTACAGAAATAAGACGGACAAACGGAACATGTTTATACATCCAGAAACATAATGTAATCCATAGAATATAAATATCCTCCTCACAATTTAACCAGCACACATCAATTCCTTCTCACGGCCTGCTTCTAATCTCAATCCACAAGACAGGTAATCCAGCTACAATCCTCGGCTGGATCTCCCACAATACAACCCACACATTGGGTTGGAGCCACTGCTCAACTATAGAACCCACTCTGGGTTTAGGCCTACACTCAATACAGAACCCACTCTGGGTTCAGGCCTGTCTTCCCAACTAGAAGAACAACACAACACGGAGCTCTCTCTTAAACGACCTGACACGCAGTCGGTCTCTTCTCTCACTGCCTTTCCAGTCTCTTGACTTCACACAACACACAACTGTCTTTCGACCCATCCCCCTTGGGGCCTTCCCCTCATATACGCCCCATTATTTCTGAGGGTTGATTGTTTTCCTCGTAGCCAGGTCACTCACCCTACTGTCTCCCACTCTCATCTCCATTCTTCCTCATGCCCGGTCACTCACCTCAATGTCAGTGACCCAGGCTTATGTCATCACCCCCCTCTTAAAAGAAAACTTCGTTTTCAAATATTGGGAGACTAAAACTTACTAAACATGTGCCCCAGACATATAGCCTGGGTAGCCCTAAGTATGGCTCCACCTCACTTCAGCTACCACCCTAAATAATACATCAAATGCTTATAGTACATTCCCATATTCCCCACACATAAATACAAACAACTTTCTATCTTGTGTACCAATGCATGAACTAATACATCACATAATAATAATAATACATCATAGAAAAGCATTTTACTTATGTACCCTCAGATCTCTTACTACTTCACGACCACACAATACTATTTGTGTACCGACCCTATATCAGGTGGTTCTGTTCTTGCATTAACCCACCTCTGATTCCTGTCGATGCTGTGTCTATCTTTCATGTACCCATGACTCATGGTACCTCTACAATTACAACATCTGTTTGCTATCCCTAGCCCTGGGTCAGTAATGTCGCGAAAACTCTTTTGACCTGACTCAACTTTCCTATCTGCATATTGCACCGCTACACTTGAGTCTCTGTTTAGTCTGAACTTTTTATTCAATCTTGGCCCATATATCTGGCACCTTGCTTTCTGCTGCATACGCCTTATGCCTATGTGCCCTGCACATGCACTATCCTGAGCTGTTCTAGTATATCGGTCTCTATGTGCTAAAGGTACTGCTCCTTGCCCACGTGCAGTTCCACTATCTGAAAACCTGCGAGTGAGAACATTGTTCTTCCTCTCGAAGCACCATCTACCTTTCTTTGACTGCCTATGTTCTACTCTCCTACACCCTTGGGAACATTTGTTCAGAGTAGTATCTTGTCTCTGGGAGTCACTAGCACTATATTTGGGATCCATTCTCACCTGCTCAGCTGTACTATCCTTGTCCTGAGTTAATGTGTCTACTTCACGTGCCTCTTCTACCTCAGCTATACTCTCTAATTTAGGTTCTCTTGTGGTAGCTACCTCATTACAGCTTACACTATATTTTTGGTCCCAATAAACTACTGCCTCTTCTGTACAATCTTTAACTCCTATAACATTTCCTATGATCAAATCAGCCACTGGTGAGTCCAGAACACACGCTGTCACTCTTCCAGTGATATATGGTGTTTTTACTGTTATTATGGCTACTGGGTAGCACTCTACTGTGCCGTGGAATGTTATGCATCTAATCTTTTTCCCTGTATAATCCGAGGGATCTATTAAACTTCTCCTCACTCCGATAGACGTACATCCGGAATCCCTAATTGTTAACGCTGGTCTATCATTGACAAATCCCTGATGCAGCTTCAGACTTCCTCCTTCATGCACTGCTGATCCTACTTTTACTGTATGACCACATATTAGGACTGGCTGACTGTCTTTTTCAAAAAGAGGTTTGCACCCACTACAATCTTCATTGTTCAGCGTCTCAATTACTTGCGCTGCATTTGAGTGCTCTGTTTCTCTCATCCTACATTGATGGCTGATATGCCCCTTCTTTCCACATTTGAAACAAGTAATCTCCCTTTTAGTGTTGTTCGTTGGTCCATCTGATGGTTGTGCATCACACTCTGCTGCCTTGTGTCTCCAGCTCCCACAATTCCAACATCCGGCATAATTTGGACGTCTCTGGAAGTTCCCTCTTCTATATGGGTACCGTCCTACTCTACCAACATTGTTTCCTCGGAAACCATTGTCTTGAAGTTCTTGCTGCTCACCTTTCTGTGCCGAATCCACGCTTTTCGCCCTTGGTCTGATGACTGGATTCTGGTCCTGTTTAGTGTACGCTGCACAGACTATTTCCTCACTCATTAGTTTCCCAATAGATACGTTAGGATGTGCAGTCATGTAGTTTTGCCCTAACTGAGACATTGTGTCTATGTCCTTTGGCTTCCGTTCCTCAAAGAACGCCACTCAATTCGAATTGCATGCAGATACTACCTTGTCTCTTAACATTAGATCTACTAACTTATTAAAATCTTTCCCTACTTCTGCGAGCTCCATCCATTTGTTAAATGTGTTCTTGACTGTGTTAACAAAGTCTGTGAAATCTTGATTTGTCTCTGGCACTAACTGTCTAAACTTTGTCCTATATCCATGCTCAGTGAGTTGGAACTTAGTCAGCAAACGTTGACGTAAGATAGTGTAGTTGTTCCTTTCTTCTACAGGTAAATTGAACATGGTGTCTAGTGCCTTGCCCGTAAGAAATTCGCCAAGTCGCATCGCATACTCTGGCTCTGGAATGTCTAATGTTTTTACAGACGATTCGAATCTCCCAAGATAGGATTCAAGGCAATCCCGGTCCGTAAAATATGGCAGTTTTAATCTCTGTGACGACTGCGACGGTTTTCTACTTTCCTCACTTTGACCCTTCGATGCAAATTCTAACTTTTTAATAGCAATTTCCGCTTCCATCTTAATCTTCTCTTTCTCAATTTCCATTCTCATGTGTGTCTCTCTATCTTCCTGTAGACGCTTGGATTCCATTTCAGCCTGTCTTTGTTCTCTCTCAGCTAACTTTTCTTCCTGTAGACGCTTGGCCTCGAGTTCTGCCTGTCTCTGTTCTCTTTCGGCTTGTCTCTGGTCTCTTTCAATCTGTTGTTGTTCTTTTACTTCGGCATACTCTTGTAACTCTTTACCCTTCAGGCCTATTCGTTCACCTGCTTCAATATATTCCATTAAAGTAGGCATCTTGTACTTGTGGACACGTTGCTGTCTGTCAGCCAACTATAAATGTGACGACTCTGCTGTTAGTCTTTGTGTCACTTCCCTAAGTACACCCACACTCCCTGTGTACGTCAATTCGTAGTGCTAAAATATCACTCTGTACTCACCCAGTCTCTCTATAAGCACTAGGTAGTGAGGGGGGAAGTATCACCTATACTCCCTCGTATATATATCTATGACCACAAGTTCATGAAGTCCCTGGAAATATTGTTAAACATACATATAAATACATATACAAACAAATGGATGATAACACTAAGTGATGACTATCCAACGCTAGACTTCACAAGCTGAGTACACGGAGACGATGATGACACAGAAATAAACCACAGTAACAACCACAAGCTTGTGTAGAGACACCCACAGTGCGCGTAAAATATAAACATAAATTGACCAAGACCACTAGACAGCAGAAATGACGAAAGATCACAATACAAACATATATCCGAACACAACAAATATTATATGTAAATATAACGAAAAGAAAGAGAGAAAGAAAAGGAATATATACTGAAAATATACACAGATCTGACGTTAGACCCAAAAGGCACGGTATATAATCTCGGACCACCCTGCTTCACTGCAGAATCAAACAAACCGACCTTACTATTTACTTCCCAGAAAACACATGGTGCACAGTAAGAAAATAAATTTTCGCCCCGCCTCCCGGCCTTCGAGAAGCGACACAAAATCCCCTACTCTTGACAAACACTGGACCACATACTAATAATTGCGTAACACCCGACAACAATAAATATGACGATGGGAGCAAAACAATAAAAAATAATAATGTGTAACTGGTTGGCCGACAAATATGGGCCTATTAATCCGTCGCCAAAAGTTCTTATTAATCAGTCACAAAAGTTTTTGTTCATTTTCATAGTTATTCGCAATCCGCTGGAAATGTCTACGACGCTAGATTTCAAAAGGACTGATTGATTTGTTGAGTGGTTCCTGAATTCACGTGATGATCACAAGTTCCAACTGTCGACACAAGTTGAAGATGATATCCAAACTGTTCTGTCTCGACACAGTCCGTAACGTTATTGTACTTTCTTTCTCTGTACGTGGTGGTACCACAATAATAATCCAAAGTGTTCTCTCGATATGTTGTTACTTTCGTTGCGGAGATGGCGCTTCGCTGTATCATTAATGTTATGGATGTCCGTTATCCGACAAGATTCACCAACAAAGAAAAGGAGAATGGCAGCCAATGTTCAGCGCTTTAAATTTGGGTATATAAATCCTTATTGGCAAAGCAATACAACCATGGTTGCGATGATGAGACGTTAAAACTGTTTGCTCATAACAGAATAATGATGACAATAATAGAACAGTTCAACAAAGGCGAAACATAAAATCTGGCTTTCTTTCAAAACACCCTTGTTTTGTTCATTCACAATGAGTCATCTTGACCACACTAGGTCGTGGAAATTCCCGAGTATCTTTCCTCCTTCCACCCCCAACTCACAATGTCACCTCAATTTCTCTTTATCACCCTCAGTGAAAAATTCCTCCGTAAAACAGTTTTCATACAAACTTGACAGCCCCACCCGGCTGCGGTAGGGGTACCGTTACTATCCCCTTCAGTCAACTGTCCGTCAAATCAGCGACTGCCAATTTTTCTCTGTTTTCCAAACATGTACTTCCCCAGTACCTGGATGCTGGTGTACCCACCCGTCCTATTTACTGCGTCGAATAATCTTGACCAGTCAACTTGCAACAACACAGTGCGCTTGCCTCCAGCACACACACACCTGTCAATTATCTTTGGTTCCCAATCCTGTCATTATCACCGACAGCGACGTCCTACACACACACACGCTGCCCTCGCCACTCTGGATTCAACACTCGTCTTTCATTGCCGCGTCTGCTAGTTTCAGTACTGCTGCCTGGTATCAAATTTACCTGTCACCGTAATGGACTCTCCCGGTTAGTCTGTATGGCGTGTCTTTATCACCGACTTTTGTGCTGCCGCTGTTTTTTTGACACCCCCACTCGCTTTAGCGATATGGTTGGTTCCAATTCACCTGTAGTGGACTTGACGTGAACTGCTGTAGCCAGTTCCCGCACGGAGACAAACTCAGTGTTTATACGGTGGACCCACTCCGCTGTCCACCCTCTCTCCGCGAAGGGCCCACAAATATCTCAGAATGACAACACTGTCTATAATGTTCTTGACCGTACGTAGCCTTCCAGATACTCCTTACTAAGTGACGAGCGCCCAGATGTTCTTGATCGGACGAGCTCACAGATTGTCACACGTTTCTTGATGATAATATCACGAAGTTCTTACGATGATATGCTCGTGATATTATTGTGTGATGGTCGTTGTCTAGGTAACGATACTCATGGTGTGTCAATGGAGATATCTGTCTTGCAATGTAACTCACCCCCGCAGTGCATATTCACCAGGCATGAAACAAGATTCCGTTGGCGCACATAATCCTTTATTACAGAAATAAGACGGACAAACGGAACATGTTTATACATCCAGAAACATAATGTAATCCATAGAATATAAATATCCTCCTCACAATTTAACCAGCACACATCAATTCCTTCTCACGGCCTGCTTCTAATCTCAATCCACAAGACAGGTAATCCAGCTACAATCCTCGGCTGGATCTCCCACAATACAACCCACACATTGGGTTGGAGCCACTGCTCAACTATAGAACCCATTCTGGGTTTAGGCCTACACTCAATACAGAACCCACTCTGAGTTCAGGCCTGTCTTCCCAACTAGAAGAACAACACAACACGGAGCTCTCTCTTAAACGACCTGACACGCAGTCGGTCTCTTCTCTCACTGCCTTTCCAGTCTCTTGACTTCACACAACACACAACTGTCTTTCGACCCATCCCCCTTGGGGCCTTCCCCTCATATCCGCCCCATTATTTCTGAGGGTTGATTGTTTTCCTCGTAGCCAGGTCACTCACCCTACTGTCTCCCACTCTCATCTCCATTCTTCCTCATGCCCGGTCACTCACCTCAATGTCAGTGACCCAGGCTTATGTCAATAATGATACAATCTTTAAGGCATTTTCAAAGTTTTCATAAAAATAATGCATAATGCATAACATTGTAACTCATCTTTTTTTGCTTAAAGAATAAATAAATAATAGTTACCTTATCTCTATCAAGTTTGAAGATTTTATATTTCTTTACACTGTCGCCAACTCTAAGAAGACATGGAACAACTTCAGCCATTATTAAATCTACAGGCATATGCGTTATATTCCTCCTCCTCCTCCTCTCCCCTCCTCCACCTCCTACCCTCTTCCTCTTCTCCTCCCTCTCCCTCCTCCATCCTCCTCTTCTCTCTTTCTCCTCCTCCTCCCTCCTCCTCCCTCTTCCTCCTCCCAGCTCCTACTCCTCCTTTTTCTTCTTCTTCTACTGCTGCTGCCGCTGCTCCATTTACCCAAGTTAATTGTTGGGGAAGATGTAAAGATCTTTCAAGTGTTCTTTCTAATGCTTTTTGTAAGTTGGTCTTCGTTTATCTAAGGTTGTTCTAACTGCAACCAATAAATGATTAGACAGACAGACAGACAGACAGACAGACAGACAGACAGACAGACAGACAGATAGACAGACAGACAGACAGTCGGGAACGGGAACTTATATGACTACTCATATGAATTAAATGAGATGCTCCCCATCAGGGGCTGGGCGAAGCCGGGCCGGATCAGACAGATAGACAGACAGATAGACAGACAGACAGACAGATAGATAGTCGGGAACGGGAACGTGAGCTTATATGACTACTTATATGAATTAAATGAGATGCTCCCCACCAAGGACTGGGCGAAGCCGGGCCGGGTCAGCTTGTATTTAATAAACACAAAAAACTGGGGTATAGGTTATTCTGTTCCAAAACAATTAATCCATTCCAAAGGCATGATATATAAAAATGTGTTAGTCACTTAGAATGTGTCAATTTCTTAACACGGGTACAAGCTTTAATCACATGGAATTAATTAATTTCTTCATTCTACCGCAAGTGTTTGTCACTTCAAGCGAGAAATGTCTTTCATCTACCACAAATATTAATGACTTCTTCTTCGCCGTGTGTCGTTGGTGATCATGTCTGTCCACAGCCGTCTGTATCTAGTGCTGCCAGTCATTTCAGATACCGACGTTCCCCCATGCCTAGATGATACATTGTCCAGCATCATTCCCTGCCTCTCCTCAAATCCAGTCTTTCCATTGTGACGACAGACTCCAGCTTTTCTCTTCTCATAACATGTCGAAGGAATGGGGACTGTATTTGTATGTTTTCTCATGCGAGGAGCCAGTTCTCTTTGTCCGTTAACTTCTTTCAATATGTCTTCATCGATCTGTCTATCCGCCCATGGTGTTCTCATCATTCTTCCAGAAAGCCACACCTCCCCGGCTTCTACATAATTCCTCACTTTGCTAATTGTCAATGATTCACTTCCGTACACCAGGATTGTCTCACAACAGCTCTTAATAACACATTCGATCACTTCTATTAACAAAGATACATTGCAGAGAATAATCTTCATGTTGTGAAATGTTGCCTTTGCTTGTGCTATTTTGCATTTAACTTCCTCAATACATCATTCATCTGCTGTTGTCAAAGTACAAAAATATTTAAATGCATTGACTTATTTCAGACTGGTTCCATTCATTTGTATGCTGCATTAAAGTATAAACGTTTTCTTTGTAATAACCATTACTTCTGTTTTTTCAATTATTCAGACTAAGTCCTTTGTTTTGACTTTATTTCTATTGTAATTGTATCCATTATTTCTTGTAACTGCAATAACACACGAAGGCAATGATATAAACATATCAACAGATGGACTAAATAGCTCAGACAGGAAGTTAGTAGTATAAATGGGAAGAGAATACACACAGATGTACTGGAAAGTTACGACAAGAGGACAATAATGTAAATGGGAAGAGAATACACACAGATGTACTGGAAAGTTACGACAAGAGGACAATAATGTAAATGGGAAGAGAATACACACAGATGTACTGGAAAGTTACGACAAGAGGACAATAATGTAAATGGGAAGAGAATACACACAGATGTACTGGAAAGTTACGACAAGAGGACAATAATGTAAATGGGAAGAGAATACACACAGATGTACTGGAAAGTTACGACAAGAGGACAATAATGTAAATGGGAAGAGAATACACACAGATGTACTGGAAAGTTACGACAAGAGGACAATAATGTAAATGGGAAGAGAATACACACAGATGTACTGGAAAGTTCAGACAAGAGGACAATAATGTAAATGGGAAGAGAATACACACAGATGTACTGGAAAGTTACGACAAGAGGACAATAATGTAAATGGGAAGAGAATACACACAGATGTACTGGAAAGTTACGACAAGAGGACAATAATGTAAATGGGAAGAGAATACACACAGATGTACTGGAAAGTTACGACAAGAGGACAATAATATAAATGGGAAGAGAATACACACAGATGTACTTGAAAGTTACGACAAGAGGACAATAATGTAAATGGGAAGAGAATACACACAGATGTACTGGAAAGTTAAGACAAGAGGACAATAATGTAAATGGGAAGAGAATACACACAGATGTACTGGAAAGTTAAGACAAGAGGACAATAATGTAAATGGGAAAAGAATACAAATAGTTAGACTCGAAAATTCAGACAAGAAGCACTTAAACAAATGGATTGAAAAGTTCACACAGGAAGACAACGGTATCATTGGGAAGAGAATACAAACAGATGGACTGAACAGATCAGACAGGAAGATATTGATACACATGTGGAAATATCACAAACAGATGTAATGGAAAGTTCAGCTAGGAAGTTAGTGGTATAACCAGAATGAAAACATAAACAGATGGACTGTGCAGATCAGACTGGAAAACAATGATATAAATGGGAAGAGAACATGAACAGATGTAGTGACAAGTTTAGACATGAAGTTATTGATATAAATAGGAGGTTAACATAAACAGACAAACTGAACAGATCAGACAGGCATGCAATGGTAGAACAGATCAGACAGGAATACAATGGTGTAAATGCAAGATAACATAAACATTTGGGTTCCGATTAAGACCTTATTTCTCGTGCTATTTCAATTGCCTCAGGAGGTCAGCAGCAATTAATATGTGAGTTGTTGTTTTTAAAAAATTCAAAACAAACATATTCTGTTATTAGGCATTGCTATACAGAGAATATTTATCAAATGCATATATATATATATATATATATATATATATATATATATATATATATATATAATATATATATATATATATATACTAGCTGACCCGGCCCGGCTTCGCCCAGGCACTGGCGGGGATCTATCTGTCTGTCTGTCTGTCTGTCTGTCTGTCTGTCTGTCTGTCTGTCTGCTTGTCTGTCTGTCTGTCTGACCCGGCCCGGCTTCGCCCAGCTCCTGGTGGGGAGCATCTCTTTTAATTCATATAAGTAGTTCATATAAGCTCCCGTTTCCGACTATCTGTCTGTGTGTCTATCTGTCTGTCTGTCTGACCCGGTCCAGCTTCACCCAGTCCCTGGTGGGGAGCATCTCATTTAATTCATATAAGTAGTCATATAAGTTCCTGTTCCCGACTGTCTGTCTGTCTGTCTGTCTGTCTGTCTGTCTGTCTGTCTGTCTGTCTGTCTGACCCAGCCCGGCTTCGCCCAGCCCCTGATGGGGAGCATCTCATTTAATTCATATAAGTAGTCATATAAGCTCCCATTCCCGTTCCCGACTATCTGTCTGTTTGTCTGTCTTTCTGTCTGTCTATCTGTCTGTCTGACCCGGCCCGGCTTCGCCCAGCTCCTGATGGGGAGCATCTCATTTAATTCATGTAAGTTCCCGTTCCCGACTGTCCTGTCTGTCTGTCTGTCTGATGACCCGGCCCGGCCGTCTGTCTGTCTGTCTATCTGTCTGTCTGCCCGCCCGTCCGTCCGTCTCTCCCTCCGTCTATCCCACCCTCTCTATCTATCGGGTCAGATCTATCTATCTATCTATCTATCTATCTATCTATCTATCTATCTATCTATCTATCTATCTATCTATCTATCTATCTATCTATCTATCTATCTATCTATCTATCTATCTATCTATCTATAGCCAGGGGACTTAACCTAAGATATAGCAATGCTACTAAAAGTTTTGTCCCGTTATATATTTTGTCTTATGTTAAGTCATGTAATTAATTATTAAATTTTAATAAGTAAATAGATGATGCTACACTAAAAATGACAGTTGGTTGCACGGGAATGAAAGGAAGACGTGTAGAAATTTTCATCTCAATCGGATGGACCGTTATCGAACGCATCCAATACATCCCCAACCACACACCCACACACATACATTCTGCTTTATATATATATATATATATATATATATATATATATATATATATATATATATATATATATATATATATATATATATATATATATATATATAAGCAACTGTGTTGTGGTTCTTGAGGCGAATATTGCAGAAACCTTGGACTGCCAGAGTAACTAACAACGATTGTATGGAAGCGGCTAATAAAAGTTTAACATTATATATATATATATATATATATATATATATATATATATATATATATATATATATATATATATGTGTGTGTGTGTGTGTGTGTGTGTGTGTGTGTGTTTGTGTGTATGTGTTAGAGAGAGAGAGAGAGAGAGAGAGAGAGAGAGAGAGAGAGAGAGGCATTGGAGAACTTCGTGTCAATTGGAAATGGCAGTGGGAAAATAGGTAGAGATTGACCTAGTGAAATGATGCTCGATGGACTGAGACAGTGACGTGGGGAAATATCTTCATCAGTGTTGGTTTACCAATGAGGAAATGTGCAACACATGGAAATAATACTTTGTTGAATTACTAAATTGTGAAGCTCCAAGTAACACTTTCCCACAGGAAGATGTTCTAACGTGTGAACCACAAATTGAAGAACCTGCATTTGAAGAAATCATATATGTAATCACACGACTTAAAAATAATAAGGCAACAGGAGCTGATGGAATTGCTGCTGAATTTATAAAGGCAGGTGGCCATGCATAACATCTAAAGCTATACGAATTAATAATAAAAATCTGGAGGACAGAAGAATTACCCCATGACTGGAAAGAGTCATTATTGATACCTATCTTTAAGAAAGGAGACAAGTTCCAATGTGAAAATTATAGAGGAATATCACTACTGTCCACAAGCTATAAGATACTATCCGCAGTATTACTAAATAGACTAAAACCATATTCAGAAAACATATTAGGCGACTACCAGGCGGGTTTTAGACAAAACAGATCAACAATAGATCAGTTATTTATCTTACGACAAATAGCCGAGAAAAATTGGGAATATAAAAGAGATCTCCATAACATTTTTGTGGATTTTAAAAAGGCTTATGATATTGTCCGTAGGAATAGTCTATAGAATTCTCTGCAGGAATTTGGAATACCAAGGAAGTTAATCAACATGACCAGACTATGCATGGAAGATACCTATAATATAGTAACATATAAAGGCAGGAAATCAGACCCTTTCTCGGGCTTCCAAATAACATCTGGCTTGAAACAGGGTGATGCACTATCGCCGCTACTCTTCAATCTGGCTCTAGATAAAGTTGTAAGGAAGGTAAAGGAGGAATGTGATATTGGAGGAACATCAAAGATGCTTGGTTACGCAGATGATATAGATATTATAGGGGAAAATGAACAAAAGACATTGGAAATAATCACTCACTTAAAAGAAAAAGCCCAACAGATGGGGCTGGTTATCAACCAAGGTAAGACAGAATATATCGTAATTTCAAGAGAAGGAATGGCTAAAAACTCTGGCCACATACAAATAGATAATATGACCATTAAAAGAACAGAAACATACAAATACCTGGGTATAATCTTCAATTGCTCCAACATCATAAGGGAAGAAATACAAACTAGTATCAATTCTGGAAATAAGATATACTATGCACTACAACATCTACTAAAATCAAATGCGCTATCTCGTAACACCAAAATCAGAATATACAAAACACTGATTCAGACCAGTTGTGCTGTATGGCTCTGAAACCTGGAGTACAACGAAAGAGACGAAGCCTTGTTACAAACCTTTGAGAACAAAGTTTTAAGACGCATCTTTGGACCCATTAGGGATACAGAAAGTGGAGAGTGGAAAAGAAGAAGTAACAGAGACATTTATGATCTGTTTAAGTCCCCGCTAATCACGTGTATCATGAAGGCTAATAGGCTACAATGGCTGGGGCATATAGAAAGAATGGAAGACAATAGGGAAACAAAACTCGCTTACACTCAGGAAATAAATGACCGTAGACCCCGAGGTAGACCAATAAGACATACAGACCTACAAGCACTTGGAATCAACGACTGGCAAGAGAAGGTCAACCAGAGAGACGAATGGAGACGGATTGTATCTGCAGCAAAGAACCTCAATGGCTCGGAACGCTGAAGAAGAAGAAGAAGAAGAAGAAGAAGAAGAAGAAGAAGAAGAAGAAGAAGAAGAAGAAGAAGAAGAAGAAGAAGAAGAAGAAGAAGAAGAAGAAGAAGAAGAAGAAGTGTTGGTTTAGAACACTCAGGACTGAGATTTGTGGAGAGACATGAATGTCTTCGTCAGTTGTCAAGACACTTGATAATTATGGTAATGATGTCAATAGGATAGACATAAACAAAATGTCTAAAAACAATTACTGACCTCCAATACTGACCTCCAGGTACGATCACGTTAATCGTTGACCTACGAAGAATAGCCGGCTGTCCTTTAAGTTCACCTGTTGTTTCTCCAATGAGAAAGTAAATTACTCCCACATGAAAGCTGAAATACTGAAGATAGGATCTTGTTCTGACAGCAGCTTTCTGGGTACTGTTGATTCTTCCACACTGATTCAGTGTATATAGGGCCTACTAACCGATGTGTCTTTCGAAGAATCATAATTTTCTCTTTCAGTTTCTATTTGTTTTATAAGGGCGTCTACTGTGAATTGTTCTAGCTACAACACACCCTGTTATATTCTTGACAACTCTAATTCCATACAGTACAGGGCGTGTTGTGTTTGGCTCTTTGTTGTGGAGACAACATCCGGTTATCTGATTCGAAGCGCGTGGTCTTGAGTTCGCTGTTTTTCATGTTTACAGTCTTGTGTCGTCTTCTTGCCTTCATATAGCATATATCTGATATTGTGACACACTTAGTTAGTTAGTCAGTAAGTCCGTCAGTCAGTTAGTCAGTCAGTCAGTCAGCCACTCAGTTAGTTAGATAGTTAGTTAGTTTGTTTGTTTGTTTGTTCGTTCGTTCGTTCGTTCGTTCGTTCGTTAGTTAGTTAGTTAGTTAGTTAGTTAGTTAGTCGCGGTTCCAACTTCCCTGCAAAGGGTTGCCCCATATTGCTCCATTCCTGTGCCAGTGAATATCACACAAATTTCTCCTCACTGCTCCTTGTGAAAAGGGAAACAGTCAGGAGTATCGACAAACCAACAACCCGCACAGATATACTATGCATAATGCCCCTGCTATAATGTTACTAAAATGTTGGCCACGACAAATACAGTTCATCGTCGATGGAAGCGGCAGTCACTAGAAAATCAGCAACCGACTGCCGCCATTGTTCCGAACATGCAATTCTCGACATGAACAACCACGGACAGTTGTAAAAGCACTCCACATGTGACACACTATGTTTACATTGTGGGCATCCCCCCTCCCTTTATTCCCTCTCATATCTACTGTGTTGTTGATCATGTCTGTCACATAGACACGCAATACAAGTCTTTTGTTGAACTTAAACGAAACAACAATAATGTCTATGGACAAAACCGCGTACAAACCGAAGAAGGCATCAGCAATGAAGAAATTAAAAATGGTAGAAACGTGTAATATTGTGGCTCCACTATCAACAAAATTGGCAACTGACCTATAGAAGTCAAACACAAGCTGACCCCAGCCATGCAGAGACTACACAGTATGAAGAACCTGTAGCACAACACCAGCAAGCTAGTCCAAGTAACAGTTTGAACATATACATCATTCCCAGGAGTGAGGAATGGGCCATTTCGCAATCGCTGAGTTCCCTCAGAGTTCCCTGAGTTTCCTCGCAGTGGCACTAGCGCTAGACAGATAGTTCTGCAATACAAACGCTGTATTTCAGCTGTGGTCTTACAGTTAGCAAAGATGACGTGAGTAAGGAATTGAAACATTCCCAATCGCGACCCGTGCTCATTTTTAAAAAAAGCAACGAGGAGACCCAATACTATTCATATTAGTTGCAGTCTGATTATGTGTCTGTCTGGCCTTTCCTCGGTCTACATTGTGTCGGCCAGATCCTCGAACCACTCCCTTCCCCATAATTCTCTCCAGGCGACGTTTATCATGTTCTTCCGCACTATACACATGATCCCACAGAGTCCTAACCACACATGCCCCATCGTGCACCAATACCTCAGCCAGTGGGACACACCCAGCCAATCTGTCCGCCTGATCGTTTCCCAACACACCAGCATGTCCAATAAATTACTGCATATCTTTGATTGTGCACTTGAAGCATGTCATTCTTTACAGTCAGCTTCTGGGTGAGGGTCTCGCGTTCCGATGTTTGTGGGTTCGAATCCAGACACTGTTATTCGGTTCACTAGTGCAATGTTTTCAGATTCTCCTATGGAGTCGTCACTGCAGCTACAATGTTCGTGTTTCGTGCGACGCTTTCACGGAGTCGCCTTGCGGACTGAAGCCAAGTCATATGGGTTAAACCCGGTGCAATGAAGTAATGTCAGCAGTGGGTAAGCCTTTGGGAGCAGACATATTAAGCTCCTCGAGCATTGGGTTATGTGTGGGATGAAGTGTTCCATCTGCTGGCTGGTGGCTCATTCATCCAGAGATTTGCTGGCATGTCATCTCCTTCTGTGGTATCCATCTCTGCTGTTTGAAGATTATTGTTTGTTATAATCCTTTCCACCTCTAAACACCTGGTCGTGGATTTTCATATCACAACGCAACAAGGACCTGCTGATCTGGGAGATGGGGGATTGACCTTTGTTGTGTGCGTTTTTTTTTTTTTTTGGGAGAAGCTAACACTGTTATTTTTATACCCTTTCAGTCCCACGCAACGCATGACGTGTCATTCGCTCTTTCGCATTATTCTCAGCCTTGGTATCAAGTGTTCTGTTGTTGTTGTTTTTTTTAAAAACTTATTTTTAAAGATTTAGCCATAGAATATTTAAAAAATCTGGCCTGTCCAGTGACTACTTACGTGTATGTTTTATACAAGCTGCACGTATTTAGTCTTTGCGACAGTTAGGCAGCCGTTATTTTTTTAGACTGTAAATTTCCACTTTTAAAATCAAAAGCGAAAGCGACTGTGATAAAACTAATAAGTATTCAAGCAGGGAAAGTTAAAATAATTGGAGGAAAATAAAACCTGATCCCACCGGTCAGAGGGCAATGTAGTAGCAGCTGGCCGAGTGGCTAGAACGCCGAACTCTCCTTCGGGAGACCCAGGTTCGATCCCTCGGTAAGGTGTGGGTTTTTTTTCTGTCGGGGGCAAAAAGAAAATCCTAACCTGCACAGTTCGCGGCGACTGCACTAGCCAGGCGGCCTTTATTCCTCAGGCTCAAAGACCCCTCTGCCATACACCGCAAGGTACTATATTAGCAGTAAATGACAGTTACAGTATAGGCCCCCGAACACAATTACACCCACACACAGCAAATACTTAATTGCGTTCATTGCTTACCAATTCTACAAGCCATTACAGAGAACCCTTAAATGCTATTTGATACCAACGCAATTTTACACCACAGAATTGCGCAGTTGTATAATCGTACTTTAACTAACAATTGCAACTCAGAGAGCTAACCAGTGTCAGGAATGTGACTTGTTAACATAAAAGACACGTTGTGACGTCACAGATAGATGAGCTGTCAACATAAAAGACACGTTGTGACGTCACAGATAGATGAGCTGTCAACATAAAAGACACGTTGTGAGAACACAGGTATGTGAACTTCTAACATAAAAGACACCTTGTGATGACACAGATATGTGAGCTGCTAACATAAAAGACAGATTGTGATGGCACAGATGTGTGAGCTGTCAATATAAAAGACACGTTGTGAGGACACAGATATGTGGGCTGCTAACATAAAAGACAGGTTGTGACGCCACAGATGTGTGAGCTGTACACATACAAGGTACGTTGTGACGTCACAGAAGGGGTGAGCTGTCAACATAAAAGACACGTTGTGACGACACAGATGTGTGAGCTGTCAACATAAAAGACACGTTGTGAGAACACAGGTGTGTCAACCGTCAACATAAAAGACACGTTGTGATATTTATTATGACCAAAGTATTCCAGTCTCCGAGACACGACACTGTTTATGAGCCAGTTTTCTTCCATGCTCAGATCTTGTAGAATTTCTGTATGTTGCTTCTTCTTCTGGTGTCAGATCTTAGTCAGATATGACTGAGCTACTGTATAACAGTAGACGGTACTACCTGGTTTCTGTTAGCGCTGAACATTGGGCGGCGCTTACCAAACCTGACACCCCACATTGTGCCAACGGCTTCGGCGGAAGAGCGCAATTGGGAGGGTACAAGCCTTACCCTGGTGCGAGGAAATGCAAGCTAAAGACAAAATGTCATGGCAGGGCAGACCAGGCCCTAAGCCTTGGTTGGCGACTGGTCTAGGATCGAAGCTCCGACAGGCGGACAGTTAGAGCATTGCTTTGCTGATCCGGCAGCTTCTGCAGCTTGTCTTGTTCCAGATGTAGGGGTGTTATCTTTCCTCTGGAGTAAACTAGGCAGGCCGAGAGAGGGATCATGCTGCATGGGCAACACATGATCTCTATATTTTAGCCCAGGCTTTGTGCTATGGAGAGGCACACTGTGAACGGACATTTACAGCGCAAATTGGCCTTATCAGTCACACTCGCTACCGCCATAGGTAAAAGTTATTATGCCTTTTTAAAGCACAAACTATCGTCTGTCAAGACGGCAAGGTGCCAATGGATGGCTTCTTCTTGAAGGATGTGGGTTTTCCAAATGTTACTTTGGCTGGTTTGCTGGTGTTGTGCTACAAGTTCTTCATGCTGTGGAATCTCTGTATGACCATGACCAGCCTGCTACAAGTTCTTCATGCTGTGGAATCTCTGTGTGGCCATGACCAGCCTGCTACAAGTTCTTCATGCTGTGGAATCTCTGTGTGGCCATGACCAGCCTGCTACAAGTTCTTCATGCTGTGGAATCTCTGTGTGGCCATGACCAGCCTGCTACAAGTTCTTCATGCTGTGGAATCTCTGTGTGGCCATAGCCAACCTGCTACAAGTTCTTCATGTTGTGGAATCTCTGTATGGCCATGACCAGCCTGCTACAAGTTCTTCATGCTGTGGAATCTCTGTGTGGGCCAACCTGCTACAAGTTCTTCATGCTGTGGAATCTCTGTATGGCCATGACCAGCCTGCTGCTACAAATTCTTCATGCTGTGGAATCTCTGTGTGGGCCAACCTGCTACAAGTTCTTCATGCTGTGGAATCTCTGTGTGGGCCAACCTGCCACAAATTCTTCATGCTGTGGAATCTCTGTATGACCATGACCAACCTGCTACAAGTTCTTCATGCTGTGTAATCTCTGTATGACCATGGCCAATCTGCTACAAGTTCTTCATGTTGTGGAATCTTTGTATGGCCATGGCCAACCTACTACAAGTTCTTCATGCTGTGGAATCTCTGTATGGGGCCAACCTGCTACAAGTTCTTCATGCTGTGTAATCTCTGTATGACCATGGCCAATCTGCTACAAGTTCTTCATGTTGTGGAATCTCTGTATGGCCATGGCCAACCTACTACAAGTTCTTCATGCTGTGGAATCTCTGTATGGCTATGGCCAACCTGCGTCTAATTTGTTTCCATCAGTTGCCATTGTTGTTGAGTGTGGAGTTAAAATATTCAAATTTTGAGGCTCTTTTGATTTCTTGGTTCCTAAAAGTGATTTTTGGTTGGAATGTTGTTTTATTTGTGCTCATTATTTACTCAATAGAAATGCCAGTTGCTCTCAGCCACACACAGGGTGTTAGAAACTGTAAATCCATATACAACGTTTCTAGGACGAACAGGTCATAAAGGACCACAGAAACTAACATGACAGTGAGACAGTAGAGATGTGACATGGGCGAATGGATAACATCCCCATTCTTAAACATATGGTGTGCTGATGCCGAGGTAGCGGGTTCAACCCCTACACGAGGTCAGTTGGACTAAAATGTTTTACTTCTCGACCTTGACTTGGGAATATAAATTATAAGCACCTCATAAGTCGGCATGGGTTCACCTGATGGAGAGGGACACTGGTAAAAGGGAAAACAAATCCACACGCAAACATCAGCCCAGTGCAGTAGATATAGCAACAAGTTCATGGACTACGCTTGAATTCAAAGTCAGTGAACGCCCAAACAATAACATTTGAGACAATCCAGGATCTCAGTAATGGTGGAACCTATCTCAGTAAATGTGAAACTCATCTCAGTAAACGTGGAACTCATCTCAGTAAACGTGGAACTCATCTCACTAAACGTGGAACTCATCTCAGTAAACGTGGACTCAGTAAACGTGGAACTCATCTCAGTAAACGTGGAACTCATCTCAGTAAACGTGGAACTCATCTCACTAAACGTGGAACTCATCTCAGTAAACGTGGACTCAGTAAACGTGGAACTCATCTCAGTAAAACGTGGAAACTCATCTCAGTAAACGTGGAACTCATCTCAGTAAACGTGGAACTCATCTCACTAAACGTGGAACTCATCTCAGTAAACGTGGACTCAGTAAACGTGGAACTCATCTCAGTAAACGTGGAACTCATCTCAGTAAACGTGGAACTCATCTCAGTAAACGTGGAACTCATCTCACTAAACGTGGAACTCATCTCAGTAAACGTGGACTCAGTAAACGTGGAACTCATCTCAGTAAACGTGGAACTCATCTCAGTAAACGTGGAACTCATCTCAGTAAACGTGGAACTCATCTCAGTAAACGTGGAACTCATCTCAGTAAACGTGGAACTCATCTCAGTAAACGTGGAACTCATCTCAGTAAACGTGGAACTCATCTCAGTAAACGCGGAACTCATCTCAGTAAACGTGGAACTCATCTCAGTAAACGTGGAACTCATCTCAGTAAACGTGGAACTCATTTCAGTAACGTGGAACTCATCTCAGTAAACGCGGAACTCATCCTCAGTAAACGTGGAACTCATCTCAGTAAACGTGGAACTCATCTCAGTAAACGTGGAACTCATCTCAGTAAACGTGGAAACTCATCTCAGTAAACCGTGGAACTCATCTCACAATAAACGTTGGAACTCATCTCAGTAAACGTGGACTCAGTAAACGTGGAAACTCATCTCAGTCAACGTGGAACTCTCTCAGTAAACGTGGAACTAATCTCAGTAAACGTGAACTCATCGTAAACGTTGGAACTCATCTCAGTAAACGTGGAACTCATCTCAGTAAACGTGGAACTCATCTCAGTACAACGTTGAACTCATCTCAGTAAACGCGGAACTTCATCTTCAGTAAACGTTGGAAGACTCATCTCAGGAAAACGTGGAACTCATCTCAGTAAAACGTGGAACTCATCTCAGTAAAAACGTGGAACTCATCTCAGTAAACGTGGAACTAATCATCTCAGTAAACGTGGAACTCATCTCAGTAAACGTGGAAACTCATCTCAGTAAACGTGGAACTCATTTCAGTAAACGTGGAACTCATCTCAGTAAACGTG
>JACEFZ010018449.1:5000-30000 GCA_014155875.1 Cepaea nemoralis
CTGGGACATAGCCATCTGCCATCACTCCAAACATGCAGTCACGTTCCAAAAAACCAGTTATCTTCAGGCATATGCGTTATAATCCTCCTCCTCCTCCCCTCCCCCTCCCTTCACCTCCTCCCTCTTCCACCTCCTCCACCCTCCTCCTCCTCCCTCCTCCTCCCTCCTCCTCGCTCTCCTCCTTCCTCCCTCTTCCTCCTCCTAATCACTCCTCTTCCTTCCTCCTCCCTTCTCCTCCTCCCTCCTCCTCCCTCCTCCTCCTCCCCCGCCTTCTCCCTCCTCCTCCTTCTCCTCCCTCTTCCTCCCTTCTCCTCCTCCCTCTCTTCCTCCCTTCTCCTCCTCCCTCCCCTCCTCATCTCTCCTCCTCCTCCCTCCACATCCCTTCTCCTCCCCTCCCTCTTCCTCCTCCTCTCCCTCCTCATCCCCCTCCTTCTCCTCCCTCCTCCTTCTCCCTCCTCCTTCTCCCTCTTCCTCCTCCCTCCTCCTCTCTTCTCTCTTCTCCTCCCTCCTCCCTCTCCTCCTCCTCCCCCTCCTCCTCATGCGATCTCCTCCTCTTCCGCCTCCCTCTTCCTCCTCCTCCTACCTCCTCCCTCTTCCTCCTCCCTCTTCCTCCTCCTCCTCCTCCCTCTTCCTCCTCCTCCTCCTCCCTCTTCCTCCTCCTCCCCTCCTCCTCCTATCTCCTCCTCCTTCATCCTCGTCCCTCCTCCTCCTCCTTCTTCCTCCTCCTCCCTCTCCTCCTCCCTCCCCCTCCTCCCTCCTCTTCCTCCTCCTCCCCCTCCTCCTCCTGCGTTCTCCTCCTCCTCCTTCTCTCTCTTCCTCCTCCTCCCCTCCTCCTCCTCTTCCTCTTCTTCCTCCTCCTCCCTCCTCCTCCCTCCTCCTTCTTCCTCCTCCTCTCTCCTCCTCCACCCTCATCCTCCTCCCTCCTCCTCCTCCTACAGACAGACAGACAGACAGACAGACAGACAGACAGACAGACAGACAGACAGACAGACAGACAGTCGGGAATGGGAGCTTATATGACTACTTATATGAATTAAATGAGATGCTCCCCAACAGGAGCTGGGCGAAGTCGGGTCGGGTCAGACAGACAGACAGACAGACAGACAGACAGACAGACAGACAGATAGATAGATAGACAGACAGACAGACAGACAGACAGACAGACAGACAGACAGACAGACAGACAGACAGACAGTCGGGAACGGGAACTTATATGACTACTTATATGAATTAAATGAGATGCTCCCATCATTATCTGGTCGAAGCCGGGCCGGGTCAGACAGACAGACAGACAGACAGAAAGACAGACAGACAGAAAGACAGACAGACAGACAGACAGACAGACAGACAGACAGACAGATAGTCGGGAACGGGAACGGGAGCTTATATGACTACTTATATGAATTAAATGAGATGATCCCCATTAGGGTCTGGGCGAAGCCGGGCCGGATCAGCTAGTGTGTGTGTGTGTGTGTGTGTGTATATAATATATATATATATATATATATATATATATAATATATATATATATATATATATATATTCACTCATGCTCAGATGGCGACCTCTATAATGCTCAGAGATTGGAGGCCAAGACCAAAATTAGGAGGATACTGATCAGAAAGTTGCTGTTTGCAGATGATGCTGCAATTACGATCCACTCTGAAAAAGAATTACATCGCCTGCTATCTGCTTTTTCCAATGCTTGTTCTGAATTGTGTTAAACAATTAGCAAAAAGAAGACACAGATTATGTCATAAGGTACACATAGAGTACCATCAATCTTTATTGACGACGGCGAAGTGAAGATAGTGGACCATTTTACACATCTAGGATCAGCGGTATATAGCAAATTATCCTTAGATCAGGAAATCGAGCCTTTGTCCTTAGTACGCATCTTTATGTCAATGAAGCCTGGTTAAATTACTCACACTAAGAGAAACGTTTAAACAGTTCTCATATGAGGTGTCTGCGAAAATTACTTTGTATTAAGTGGTAAGACAAAATTACAAATACTGAAGTATTGGAAAGGTCAGGTTATGTGACGGTTTATTCCATGCTCAGTCTTCGTAGACTTAGATGGATAGGACACGATAGGAGGATGGATGATGGCAGAATACCAAAGGACATCTTTTTTGGTGAATTACAGACGGGTAAGCGATCTCAGGTTTGGCCTCTATTACGGTACAAAGATGTGTGTAAGCGGGACATAACTGATACATGCACAGCTGCAATTGATAATGCTCACTCGAGCAAGTCGTCGCCGCACGTGTTGCATGGAGGGCAAATATCAGAAACGAAATAAAGACACAGGAGAAAATGATTGGAGGATCATACACAGAGCGCGTGAGACGTAAGATGGTGTGTGATGGTGAAAATGCCAACTTGTTCACTTGCATCCATAGTGGACAAATATCTACTGCGTTAACTGGTCTGATCAGTCGCATTCCCTACCGCCATGTGTTGTAGTTATTATGTCTGTTTGAAGCACAATGTAACAACCGGGCTCAATGGCGAAAGTGTTACAGACGAGATTTGTAATCCCGTATACCCGGGTTAGAAACACGATTCTTAATCCCGTATACCCGGGTTAGAAGCACAGCGTTGCTGGATGTTTTTTTTTTTTTTTAAAGGCCTAGGTATCTGTCGTTCAGAAAGCAATGGCAAACTAAAGAACGTAAAACTTGCCAAGGAATCACGAACAGCCCGAATGCTGGGGTTGATTGCTTCGTCCTGTGAAGGACATGCAACACATTTTTTTTCCAATTAATAACAATCTATCGTCTGTCAAGGCGGCAAGGTGCAAATAAAGGAATATATATATAATATATGCTGTCAACATCAGCATCTTTCAGCTGATTGTTAATTTCTTGGCAAGATTACGCTCAGTAGTTTGCCATTGCTTTCTGAGCAGCCGGCTCACATACCCCGTAAATTACCGACCCGATTCGAACCGTTGCTGATTCTCACCGTCGTCACGTTACCTACTAGAGTATACGCGATTACGAAGAAAAGTCGATAACCTCTAGGCCAGGAAGCTGGCATATATATATATATATATATATATATATATATATATATATATATATATATATATATATATATATATATATATATATATATATATATATACAAATACACACATACGCACATATACACGTACGTACGTATACACACATTTCGATGGCACCTTGCCGTCTTGACATAGTTTGGTACACTGTGCTTCAAAAATGCATAATAACTACAACCCATGGTTGTGGCGAATGTTGCTGATCAGGCCAATTCGCGCTGTAAATGTTCGTCCACAGTGGATGCATGTGAAAACATGGCCATTTTCACCATCATGCACCATCTTACGTCTCTCAGGCTCTGTGTGTGCTTTATCTGCAATCATTTTCTCCTTTGTCTTGATTCTTCTTCTTCTTCTTCTTCGTTCATCCGGAGTTTTTTTTCCGGATGTGATTGCGTTGTGCCTGTTTACAGCAGAGCTGCGTTCTTGCGCCGTTAGGCCGACACATCCGACTTCTGCGGGCATTTGTTGACCGGGTTAACCTTCCCGGGGGTTTCTTAGGACGTTTGACTCTCACTGTTGTGGTGTTATCCCCCATCCCAGCTGGTCCATATAGAACAGCCAAAGATCCTGGTCAGCCCTCAAGGGAAGGCAGGGGCAGACCATGGGCATTCCCCGCCATCCAAGGAGGCTTCCATACTTGCAGAGCCGATACATAGCGCTCTGGTACTGGGCTCACCCAAGGAATCGTCACGTCCTGCACATGGCTGCTTAGCCTCACTTCCGTATATTGGGCCTTCCGTTCACCATAGGCTGTTCTTCCGGAAACCAGAAGTATGCAGTCTGCAGATGACATCCACACAGTGAGCTTTCGATTCGGACTTTCCATGTAATGGATTTGCTATCCAAGCAATATTCCATTTCGTGCCACTAGGACACTTTTCCACCTTTTATGAAGCCCACACAATGGGCTTTTGATTCGGACTTTCCACGTAATGGATTTGCTATCCAAGCAATATTCCATTTCGTGCCACTAGAACACTTTTCCACCTTTTATGAAGCCCACACAGCAAGCTTTCGATTTGGACTTTCCACATAATGGATTTGCTATCCAAGCAATATTCCATTTCATGCCTCTGGGTCTTCATGCACCTTTAAATGTCAACCTGTATGCAGTTAAAGTAAGCTGCGGTCAACTTGAGCTTGTTGATATCTCCATAGAGCTTGTCCTCAAATGAAGCAGGTGTGGGCCAAAATATCTTTCTCTGTTCTGCATACGTTGGGCAATCCTGCAGCAAATGTTTTGCTGTCATTTTTCCAGTTCTACAATTACATTCATCGGTATCTCCTATCTTTAGTTTATTGAACAAGTGGTATTTCAGCCTGTTATGTCCTGTGCGGAGTCTGAAGATTGCTACTTGTTCTCTTCGGTCGAGTTTGTAATATGCATCATCCTTCTGATGGCCTGGATGCTCTGATTCCCATTTGGTTCTATAAGTGCTTTTTATCAACCTCTTTGCCTCATTATAGGTTATGTCTATGTCAGGCTGTGGTAGTCGTCCGCCCTCTTTTGCCAGTCTGTCAGCCTCTTCGTTTCCAGGTATACTGCAATGTGATGGGATCCACTGTATTACAACTTTCTTGGATTTCTGGCATAGACCATGGAGTGCTGCTCTTAGGTCAGTTAGTTCTGTGCTGTTATTGCTCTTCAGTATTGAGACAGCTGACTTTGCATCTGTGAAGATAGCTATTTGCTTCTCTTTATTTTCCTCCATCAGGAGCATTTCTGCTGCAGTTTTCAAAGCCTCTACCTCCGCTTTGAAGTTACTTGAAAATTTTCCAGTTGCCATTGAATGTGTTTTTTTCACTCCATTTTTTAAATTTAGGAGAATTCCTCCTCCTCCATTCTCTATTGAATTTTTGGCTGATCCATCTGTATATGCATGGGTCCAATTCCTGCTTGGGTAATGTTCTTTTATGTAGTTTAGGGTTATTTCTCTTCTTTCGGTTTCATGCTGAGTGTTCTTTTTCTCAATACCAGGAATGTTTTCTATCATCTCAGGCAGTTGCTGCTGTCTCCAAGCTGGGAACTTGTGTGCATTGTGTATGGGCTTGACTGTTGATATGTTAAGTATAGGATCTGCCCTAATCCTTCGTTTTGCAGTTTCTACAAAGTTGCTACGCTTCAGTCTTCCCTTTCCAAAACCATTAAATCTGTTGTACATAGGGTGGTCTGTCAATCTTCTAAATTTTTCTGCTTGTTGCTGGGCTCTGCTATCTCTTCTATCCTGCATTGGTTGTAAACAAGTGATCTTTTCTAGTTCATTAATAGGCGTTGTCTTCAGGCTTCCAGTTATGATTCGCATTCCTTGGTTTTGGACTCTACTTATTTTGTTAAAGTTTGACTTAGCTGCTGTTGCCCAAGCTGCAATGCCATATTCCAGTACTGGCCTCACCCGTCCAGTATATAACTTCTTGAGAACTTTCTCATCTGCTCCCCACGTTGTACCAGCAAGCTTTTTCATGATTGCCATTCTCTGCCTTGCTCTTGTTCGATTTTTCTCAACCTGTGTCTTCCATGTCAGGCGACGATCAAAGGTGACTCCTAGATAGTTTGGATTTTCTTCATGGCGCAATGTTTTTCCATTCAATACCAGCTTAGGTTGCTGAGTTTTATTTGAGAGGGAGAACACTGTGCATGTTGTTTTCTCCTTACTTATCTTCACTAGCCATGATTTTGACCAGTCCTCTAGCGCTAATAAGGCTTGCTGTATTCTGCTGTTAGCTGTACTAATATATTCTTCAGATGTCCATATGGCTAGGTCATCTGCAAAGGAGGATGTGTGTACTCTGGCTGGAAAATTTTCTGTGATGTCATTTATATATGCTAGGAATAATGTTGGTGAAAGAACTCCTCCTTGGGGACACCTTGCTCCAGCAGCATCATTTTGCTTGTTTGTCCTTGTACTTTTGTCCTGGCAGTTCTGTTCTCAAGGTAGTGGCTGATCCATTTATACATTTTTCCACAAACATGCATGTTTTGCAGTTTTACTTTCAGTCCTTCCTTCCATACTTTATCAAATGCTTTTTCTAAATCTATCCAGACTGCTAGTGTGTGCTTTTTCTCTTGGAAGGCATCCTCTATTTCCTGAGCTATATAGGTTATTTGATCTTCAGTGGATCTGTACTTTCTGAATCCTGCTTGGTGTGGTGTTAAGAGTTTGTTTTCTTCCAGATGCCATGTTAGCCTGCCATTGATAATGCGTTCCATTAATTTTCCTACACAGCTAAGTAGACTGATAGGTCGATAGCCATTTGGTTCTTCCAGGTCTTTTCCTTTCTTTGGGACTGGTATTAGTATAGCTTCCTTCCATGCCTGTGGGACTATTCCTCTCTTCCAGCTGTTATTTAGGACTGCTAGTAGTTTCTTCTTTGCCTTGTTGCCTAGTCCTATTAGCATTTCATTTGTGATTCCATCCTTTCCTGGTGATTTCTTCTTTTTTAGGGTATTCATTGCCTGTTCCATTTCTTCCATTGTTAGATTATGCCATCATATATTCTGCTGCTGTCTCTGTATTTCTATGATGTATCTGTTTGTCTTTGATTGCTTTCTTCTGTTCGGTTGTAATATCAATGTGGTTTGCATTTGCATAGTGTTCCATTAGTGCATTTGCAGCCTTTTTTCCTGTAAGCAAGGCATTTCCTTGTTTAATTGTTATTTGTTTGTTTCTAGGTCCTTCATTGTTCATGGCTTTCACTAGTTTCCATAGTTTGTTTCCATCCCTGTCAAAATTCAGGTTTTCTGTTTTTTCCCTCCAACAATCTCTTGTTGTTTGATTTACTGTTCTTTTATATTTTGCTGAGATGGCTTTGAGAGAGATATTCGCTTCAATTGTTTGTTCTCTCTCTGCTGTCTTCCTGGCATCTTCAACTTTGTCCTCCAAACTTTGTAGTTCTTCAGTCCAGTATGGTTTGTAATTTTTCCTCGCTCCTCTAGGAATGGACTCAGTGGCTGCCTGTATTATCGCTCTGTTTAGACTTTCCACCATTTGCTTCATGTTGCCATATCGTGTATTTATGTTTTCACAATATCTGTCTGTTAGTATGGCAAATCTGTCCCAATCTGCTCGTTTGTAATTCCAGCGGGGCAAGGGCTTTTGCTCCTGTGGAACATACTCCATATTCATTACAAGCTTGATTGGTCTGTGGTCACTACCTGCTAATTGGTCCAGCACATGCGATCGATTTTGTGGAGGATGTCTCCTGTGCAGAAAGCTAAGTCTGGAGTAGAAGTGGTAAGCCATCTTCTGGAGTAGAAGCTCGGTGTGTCATCCGCTTTGTTGAGTAGATGGAGATTTGAGTCTATTTCCCAGTCCTCCAATTCATCTCCTCTTTTGTCAGTATCTGGGTATCCCCATCTTTCTGAACGGCTATTAAAGTCTCCGACAATAATGCAGTTTGTGTCAGTTATTTTCATGTTTGAGAGTGTAAGGTCCTTATCTGCTGGGCTATACAGATTGTAGATTCTTATTTTCACGTCCTTTATCATTATATCAACACCTATAATTTCTGTTTGGTTGTCAGAGATCACAGATACTTCGCTGCAAGGTATTGTATTTCGTGTAAGTATTAGAACTCCTCCTTTATGTCCTTCGCGGTCGAAACGTGTGGCCTGATATCCTCTGACTGAAAATTTGCGATTGGCATTGAGGTGTGTCTCTTGAATGCATGCCACATCTATTCTATCTTTATGAAGACGCTGTGTCAGGGATTCTTTCTTGTTATAAACTCCTTCGGCATTCCACTGTAGTATGTTGAGTGTCCTTGGTATTTGGTCAATAGCTCTTAACCTACTCCTCTGTGCCTTGACTCCACAGCACAGGGGAAGGTGACCACCAGTAGTCATGGGTGGACCCCCTCGAGGCAGGGGGCCCGGCACTATCACCGCCTGATGGGACTTCACGGGATTAGCACCATAACGATTAATTTTCATCTGTGGCATCATGAAATGATAAAGTTACGTTGCACTTCTTTGTCAAGCTTGTGGCTCAGTACATCCGATTTCGACAAGCAATTTTCGGGATGCTTTCCCTAGCCTTTGACTGTCCCCAGTCTACCTACAAGGCAGCAGGTTTGTGCGTCACTTCGTCTGGTCCCTCTCCCTTGACCTGTCCGACATGGGTGACCCTACCAGTAGCAGTGCTACCGTCGGCATAGCTCTTGGGGTCATTGGAACGCTCAAGCCCCTCTACCTCGTCAAGGTGGACGCACGGCAGAGGGGGTCTTGATTCTATTTCTGACATTTGCCCTCCATGCAACACGTTCAGCGGCGACTTGCTCCAAATGTGCATTATAAATGCATGAATCGATCATGTCCCGCTTACACACAACTTTGTATCGTAGTAGAGGCCGACCCTGAGATCTCCTACCCTTCTGTAATTCCCCAAAGAAGATGTCTTTTGGTATTCTACCATAATTCATCCTCCTAACGTGTCCTATCCATCTAAGTCTACGAAGACTGAGCATGGAATACACCGTCACACAACCTGATCTTTCCAATACTTCAGTATTTGTGATTTTGCCTTGCCACTTAATACCAAGAATTCTTCGCAGACACCGCATATGAAAGCTGTTTAAACGTTTCTCTTGGTATGAGTAAGTTGACCACGTTTCACCACCATAAAGAAGAGTTCTAAGGACACAGGCTTGGTAGACAAGGACTTTTGTTTTGGTAAAAGCTTCCTGTTCTCCAAGACTCTTTTTCTTAACCTGTTCATTATTGTTGCGCCTTACCAATACTGATGTTGATTTCCTGATCTAGGGATAATTTACTATTTAACTCTGATCCTATATATGTAAAATGGTCTACTATCTCCACATTCGGCGTTGTCAATAATGATTGATGGTACCCCATATGCACCTTGTGAAATAATATGTGTCTTCGTTTTGTTAATTGTTAAACCAAATTCAGAACAAGCATTGGAGAAAGCACATAGTAGACGTTGTAATTCTTCCTCAGAGTGGGTCGTAATTGCAGCATCATCTGACAGTACCCACCCAATTTTGGTCTTGGCCTTCAAACTCTGAGCATTATAGAGGCCGCCATCTGAGCATGAGTGATTGTATATACCGGCATCCTGATCAAGAAAGGCATATTTAAGTAGAAATGAAAAGTATATTCCAAAGAGGGTGGGAGCTAGCACACAATCCTGCTTAACTTCACTCTTGATTTCAAACTCTTCAGAAGGTTGATTATACTCTTCATGCCTGTGTGGAACGATTCCACAATGGACAGAAGAGTTGATTGAGTGATTGATTTAGGAATCGATATCACAGTATTCGGGGCATTCCCATAAGCGCTCCGTCCCCATCCTCAGAAGCCAGCGAAGAGTTCCAACACCAATAGTACCAGTAGCAATCCGATTATATGTCCGTCTCGCCTTTCCTCTGAGCGTTGAGCGTCGGCCAGATCCCCTCGTCACTCCTCGCTGTCTCATTCTTGCCAGACCATGGTAATCCATTTGCTCCTCCGAGGTGTACACGTGCTCCCACAAGGCCGCAACCACGTCTGTCTTGTCATGTATCAATACTCCACCAAGTTCTGCAGAGCCAGCCAATCTGTCCGCCTGTTCATTTCCCAGCACACCGGCATGCCCCGGAGAAAAGATCCAGGCGATGCTAGTCACCCGTGACCTCCGAAGCGAAGCAAGCCACTCCGCACGAAGCCTGCCCGTCCTCACCCTCGTCAGCATGCTTTCTGAATCAGTTACAATCACGATGTGTGTGTGTGTGTGTGTGTGTGTGTGTGTGTGTGTGTGTGTGTGTGTGTGTGTGTGTGTGTGTGTGTGTCGTATTCTCCATCCAGCGGAGAGCCGCAGTGACTGCCTCCACCTCCATTCTTAAGCTGGATGTTGTGGTATCATATGCCAGGCTCTCCTGCACCAAACGTTGACCATTAGCTTTGGCTATGAACTCCTAGCCACTTCTCTCACCTATTGACACCGAATCATCTGAGTAGATAATCACATCACACGAGTGAGCGTTGTCCTGAATTAGTTGCTGAATTTCCACTTCCGTGGCCTCTAGTGGCCACTCCCTGCACTCCCGGCTTAATGTGATTATAACTCTGACTGCTCCGCTGGCACTCTGACCCACTCCTCTCCTCGCCTAATGTTCTCCAAGGGGCACACCTGTCTGATCGTATCCTCCGCCTGAGCCATCCATGATTTCCCTCTTATCAGTCGCTGACCCTTAACTGCGTCCAGCGCCTCATGCAGCCTGTGTCTGCAGCTACTCTGAGGTATGCCTTCGCCTACATCACCTTGAGCCTACCAGCAACAGTCGGCAGACCAAGGATCTAACGCATACATACTACTGGGGTGTCTCTTGTGCATCCCAGAATGACCCGCATAGCTTCGTTCTGTGTGCGGACAATGGTAAACAAGATGTATGCGGACAGAAGAGTTGGTGGTCAGCCAATCTTCTTTAGTGCCTTGAACAGATCCTCATGACTGACCAAATCAAATGCCTTTGTGATGTCGATGAAGGCAATAAACAGTGATTGATTTTGTTCCCGGCATTTTTCTTGCATTTGTTGCAATGAGAATATCATACCAATGGTAGATCGGTTCTGTCGGAAGCCGCATTGTGATTCGGGGTAGACTTGAGATCAAGTGGTGCCAGGCTCTTATTGGTATAGACCAACCGGACACGTGCATGTTGGTGTGGTCAGGATCACAGAAACCGCCTTGACTTCGCACGATATTTCCTGGTACCAATTTTAGCCGGGGTCGATGGGCAATCTCAAGCCGATTATGGACATTGGAATTGGCCTGGTCTGGATGTGCATGGAACCCAAGACCACCGGGCCGGTAGGCGAGAGGCTGTCCACAAAAACATGGCGGATATGTGGCCTGGGCTATATGTTTCTATACCATCCATCCACACACGTGCACACATACATATACACATATACACACATACATACATACACATGCTTACACACATACATACACACACACATACACATACATACACAGACACACATACACATACATACACACATACATACACACATACATACACACATACATACACATACATACACAGACACACATACATACATACACAGACACACATACACATACATACAAACATACATATACACACACCCACTCACATACATTTAGACATATACACACAAATGCAACACACATACACATTCGCATACACATATACATGCACCCACACACAATCACACAAGAGCACTAATGTTGTGTGTTGCGTTAACATGTAAACATCACCATGCCGCAATAATTGAAGTGTCACGTTTCACATCTACTAGGTAATGCCATAATAAGGTGACCAGTTCACTTTATTTATCATCCTTTTATTCCCATTAAGCAAACGAACCAATCCTCAAATGGCTATTTTACAAAGCTGAGTCCACACGGGGTGCATTCCAGCATATATTAAGTCAACTTCTTCAACAGTCAGCGAAGAGTTCCAATGCGGTACCACCAAACTGTTAGCTATCATCTACTGCGTATAGTAACTAGCGGTACAAAACAGGTGGATCTTGAGCTTGAGGAATTAAAGCAGACTGGCTATTGTATTCGCCGCGAGCTTCGCAGGTTAGGATTGTTTTTTTGTCCTTAAAAAAATATATCCAGAATTCGAACCCGAGTCTTCTGATTGGAAGCTTGACATTCTAGACACTCGGCCATCTGCTCATCCCTCCTTCTGTATTATCCACTTCGCTAGGTGTGGCTCCGAGACCCTCTGCTCACTCCACAATCACCCGCTCCAGTTGTGGCACTTCTGTTTTGCTGCACTTTCCACACCATCCCAAAGGACACTCACCACGTCAGCCTGTTGAAGTCTATCTCACCACACAAAGGAGCTGATTGGGGGGGGGGGGGGGGGGGGGCGCTGAGTGGTCTCGAGGTATGGTGTGCGCCTAGAGTGCTGGAGGTCCCGGGTTCAGGCCCCGGTCAGGACCGGGATTTATTTAAAACATCCACCTGGACTTCCAGTAATAAAATTTCCCCTGGTCTCTGGGTAGTGAGATCGGACGCCCGTGTGTATTGTTGCGCACGTGAAAAATCCCTTGGCAGTTGGAAATCGAAAAAGAGTAGCGTAACGGCGCTGCTCGGGCAAAATTTCGAGTTAAAAGTCTACCCAAAGTATCTCAGGATTCTCGCCGATGCAACGGAGTTCGTGCATTGAGCTGAGTTTCTCCAGACTCAGGTTTGAGTTAGGAGGAAAACGGAGCACATGGGTTAAACCGTGCGCCGTGATGTTGATCCAACGGAGCACATGGGTTAAACCGTGCGCCGTGATGTTGATCCAACGGAGCACATGGGTTAAACCATGCGCCGTGATGTTGATCCAACGGAGCACATGGGTTAAACCGTGCGCCATGATGTTGATCCAACGGAGCACATGGGTTAAACCGTGTGCCGTGATGTTGATCCAACGGAGCAGATGGGTTAAACCGTGCGCCGTGATGTTGATCCAACGGAGCACATGGGTTAAACCGTGCGCCGTGATGTTGATCCAACGGAGCACATGGGTTAAACCGTGTGCCGTGATGTTGATCCAACGGAGCACATGGGTTAAACCGTGCGCCGTGATGTTGATCCAACGGAGCACATGGGTTAAACCGTGCGCCGTGATGTTGATCCAACGGAGCACATGGGTTAAACCGTGCGCCGTGATGTTGATCCAACGGAGCAGATGGGTTAAACCGTGCGCCGTGATGTTGATCCAACGGAGCACATGGGTTAAACCGTGCGCCATGATGTTGATCCAACGACTAAACTAAACTAAACAAAGGAGCCGCAGCAGCCAACCAGCCTGTTCATTTATTCGAAAACCCCGCATTCCAGAGCTTTAAAAGAGACAAATACTCTCCTCTCAGCAAGTCTGTTGCAGAGCATCACTGCCATCCGACCTAGTGTGTATGGACTATGTTTGAGTTCAAAGCAAGCGAGCGCAAAACAAAACAAAAAAAAAAAAAACAAAAGAAATCATGGTCGGATGAAATATTGTTCGATCCTTAGACATTACCCCTGTCCATTTCGTGTTTAATTTACTGTTCTGCGTCGTACAGGTCAACGACAGCCTCCTCCTCCAAGGGCAATGCCTTAAATCAATGTTCTCTCCAAACCACTAACATGTAATACGGCCAAAGTATTTCAGTTTCCCAGAAACGACGCTGTTTATGAGCATGTCTTCCTCCATGTCACATCTTCTATAACGTCTTTATGTTTCTTCTTCTTGGTCAAAATATTCCAAGAGATTTTCTGAAACATTTCAGATCAATTGTCGGTATTGTCTTCTTTAGTGACTGCAAAATGGTCCATGATTGACATGCTAAAGTTATAGTAGGAAGCTATTTGATGCAACTAAGTGGATGACATAAACTTATAACTACAGACCAGAGCAAAGAATCCACATGTTAGGCAGAGTCCAGCAGACAAGGATCTAGAGACTCACGGCAGGAATCCCAGGCAGCAGAACACTACTTCAGAGAATCAATCTCGGAGACTGTCACTTCCAGCTGTGGGCACCAAAGGAAAGTCCAGACCACATCCTGATGGGTTGCTCAGCATTTTCCTGAGAGCACAATGTGGAGGGCACAAGCAACAGGGTACGATCATTTGTGGGTCACTGATGAGGACAACAGGTGCCTGCTCCCGCCTATGACCCGTTCAGTAAATTATGTATATTTACATTGTTCGCTGAGGAGGAGGAGGGGAGGAGGAGGAGGAGGAGTACGGAAAAGGAAGAAGAAGAGGAAGGCCAGGTCCTGCCAATGACCCATTCCGTAAATGATGTGCGTTTACGTTGTTCGCTGAGGATGAGGAGGGGGAGAGCGGAAGAAGAAAAAGAAGAAGAAGAAGAAGAAGAAGAAGAAGAAGAAGAAGAAGAAGAAGAAGAAGAAGAAGAAGAAGAAGAAGAAGAAGAAGAAGAAGAAGAAGAAGAAGGAGGAGGAGGAGGAGGAGCAGCAGCAGCAGCAGCAGAAGAAGAAGAAGAAGAAGAAGAAGAAGAAGAAGAAGAAGAAGAAGAAGAAGAAGAAGAAGAAGAAGAAGAAGAAGAAGAAGAAGAAGAAGAAGAAGAAGAAGAAGAAGAAGAAGAAGAAGAAGAAGAAGAAGACGAAGAAGAAGAAGAAAAAGAAGAGGAAGAAGAAGAAGAAGAAGAAGAAGAAGAAGAAGAAGAAGAAGAAGAAGAAGAAGAAGAAGAAGAAGAAGAAGAAGAAGAAGAAATACAACAACAACAACAACAACAACAACAACAACAACAACAACAGCAGCAGCAGCAGCAGATTAATGGTACCTCAGAAGTCGAAGTCAATTCGCCTTATTGCGAGGAGCACTTATAAGTGGGAAACCTGCCCCACACTCGAAAAATTTGTCCAGCGTGGATTACGCTCGAGTTCTTATTGAGCGAAGAAGAAAGAATAAAATATAAATTTTGATGATGATGATGATGATGATGGTGATGATGATGGTGATGATGATGATGATGATGATGATGATGATGATGATGATGATGATGATGATGATGATGATGATGATGGTGAATAACTATGCCATTAATCTCCAAACTGAATACAATGTATTGTTACATTAAGTTAATGATTGATTACATTGGAATACACCACGACATAAATAATGCATATTATAGTGCTATCATATGTTCTATGCTATGCTCGGCTCCCCTCTCCAGGCGCAAAATCTTTAACTAGAATAATAGGTCGGCAGTTGTCCCTGTGCCTTCACGTAGCAGGATGGCGGGGATGATCCGTGTAAGTTCGGGAGAGAGTTCAAAGATGCAGGTACCATGTGGACACCCGAAACCATCATGGGGAGTGTTTGAGGATGTGGAGGTCCTGAGCATGGGGGTTTCCCGTTGTGACTTCCTAGACCTTGAGTTGGTGGTCCGTACATGGAACCCCAGTGCGACATGCTGGGCGGAAGAGGTGGGACCGATGGTGATGGCGTGAAAGAAGATGCCGATGAGGATGCCGACGATGATGATGACTGGAAAGAATCATGGCGGTTATGTCCAGGTGTGTAATTAGGATTAAGGGGGCCTGATGCCAAGGAAGACCCGCCGGGCGCGGGTAAGGAGTTGATGCCTGCATTGTAAGAAATACTGCTAATGTTACGAGGTGAGCTGTTGCTGATGCTGTTGATCAGGAGTGTGCTGTGGCAGTGGCTGCTGTAGCCAGGGTCAGATGTGGCCACTTGGGCTAAGGACCAGATCTTCGGTCGGAGACCATCTAGGTTAGCATCGGAGTAAGAGCAGTTAACGTCACTCAGAACAGAATCGTTACTATTGGAACAAAGCGAGTCGGGTCGCTTGCTGGTGTCGGTAATCGAACCCACGGACCCTGTGGGTGAAGTGAGGCACCCAGCTGAGACAGTGTCGCTGTATACACGAGAGGCTAACGGTGCACTCAGGAAGCTCGGCGAAGTCTCGGCTGGCAAGTGGATGGAGGCGTACTCTCCTGGACATCTCATGCTGGGTTCGTTAAGGTTGGGAAGGCGTGCCCGCGACATGTGGGCAGAGTCTGGGGGCGTGTCGTACATGTGTACAGTTCGCATGGTCGAACAGGGAGAGGATCCTTCAGTTACATCACTGGACAGCTGACCTTCTGTTTGGAAACAAAGAGAGGAAAAACGGATAAGTAAACATATGCACAACAAATATCTAACAATTAATATTAGCTACCGAAACATCAAAATATACCGATGTAATCAAAATGATAGATAATAAATGGCATATTCACACCAACTCTATGCTACCAATATCAAATTTGGATATTATCCATATCACACATACGCAAAATCAGCATCTGCGAGATGAGATGCCTGCTAGGAGCTGCCAACTTAACTATCCGAGGCCGTATAAGATATGATGTTATCAGACAGACAGTGGGATCAACACCTTGTGCCAAAAATATTTAAAGATAGAAGATGCTTTGGCCATCTCGTTAGAATGCAACACCATCAACTAAAAGTACTGGAGATACATCAAAGAAGTTCTGCTACGAGAGCAAGAGGACGCCCGAGAAGTAAATGGATTTCCCCGCGACGCTTAACAACAACACTGGATAATAAAGATGATGATGAATGGTAACTATCAGTGTATGGTTTGGTTTGTACAAGATCTCTTTCATTGCTATCTCCATAAAAGACAAAGCTGATTAGCTGTTCCTATTACCAGTGTCCCTCGCACTCCGGACAAGTTCATAGGTGCTTAGCTACCCCCTTCCCCACCCCATCCCAACATATGCATCAATGTACAGCGACTAATAATGCCAGTTCTGTGTTGGTTGACGAGGCCCCTCATTCTCCTCATGTGTCTCTAGTGTGTGGTCAAGCCAAATCAGAACAGAACAGATCAGAACTTCCAAGTCAAATCTCTCATTCTGGACAACGATGTGGATTCGTTGGCTGGTGATTTGGCAAGGGTTGGCAAGGGTGATACGCCTCGCCTATTGGCGAGGGACACTGGTAATAGGAACAGCCAATCTTTTACAAACCAAACCATACACTGATAGTTACAATTCATCATCATCTTTATTACCAAGTGGTAACATGGCTCGAGACACAGGCATTCACTAGGGAATGTTTCCTTAGTGACTCAATGAACATACTCAAGAGGATAGAGATGGGGTGGATCCGAAGAGAGTGGTTGCTGTCCTCTGGAGCGGGCTCGGCTGGCAAAGATTAGTTTCATCTTCGTGCCAGGGCATGCGGGAGTTCAAGGAAATGAGCGGGCTGACAAGCTCGCAGGTAAGGCTAATGTGGAGGACGGACGTGCCATGGACCAGGCTGACATTTTGAATGCTCCACGAGAAATAAGACTTGCGAGAACCAAGTGATGACTGTGAATCTACAACCATGGTCAGACTGCAAGAACAACAAATTAAAAGAGGTGTGGCCAAACAAGAACACTACACAGGAAGCCAAAAAAGATTGATAAACCGAACAGAACTGGTGTCGTGAGCGGCTACACGCTGCGGGATTTTCTGAGGAGGGAATCTGAGCACTTGTGGACTGAATGGTTCGCTGTGCAATGAGGATGATTTGTCGACTAACTGACTAATTGATGTGGATTCACTGGCGTCAAAATCCTCAACTCTCGACGTCTCTATAAGGACGTTAAAAACATCGCAAGACCCATGGACTGGCCATCTGCAACGTTCTGTGGTGTTTGTCCATCAAGAATGATGATGACCACTCATTCCATCCAGTGGGGTTGGAAGTATGGAGCCGTGAGTTCTAAGATGGCTGATAAGGCCTATTTTGGCTTGAAATGTTCTTTGACAATGTGGCAAAGAATGCTTGACGTTCCAGGAGGAGCACCTGCAGTGTTTTTGTTTTTGTGTTTTTGGGCCCAGCCTTTTTTTTTCCCCATAGCTCTTGCAATCCTGCTTGCTTCACACGTGACTACAACCTTGCGTAATGATGTACGCCACGATTTCGGTCTTTGGTAGCAGTCTCCCAACTTATTGCTAGTGGCGTATGGCATACATTCCGCGTGAAACCTCAGAGCCTGTCAGTGAGTACTTAATGTTTGACAGTTTGTCGTGTCCCTAACAACGGAACTGTGACCTTAACATCATTATCACGGTGGCAATATCAGGTATCGGTTCCGCATTCTTGTGTGAATGCCTGTGTTAACTTAATTGTTTCTTGGACTGTGATTGGTTGGTGGCAAATAATGGGACAGGAAACACAATCTACTGGGGGACAGAGATGTTTGAAAAATGTGTTATTAGCTGTATCCTGAACACGGCAGAGCTTGTGTTGGGTGAGGAGGTTATGATACAATGAGGAGATACAGAGTGGAAGAGGAAGAAGGATGTTAAATGCATCATTGTAGACGAGGAAAGATTGAGTAAAATTATGAGGTTTCTGCACCCAAGCGAAGAAGAGGTAAAGTTAGATGCCTATCCGTTAAGGGACGTCGCAGTCAACATCAGCATTTTGTTTTTGTTTGTTGCTGTTGTGATCTCTTGGCAAGTTTACGTTCAGTAATTTACCATTGCTTTCTGAATGACCTGCACCCACACCATTTCGTAAAAAATCAAAGCAAGGCGGTCTGGTGCTAAATTGCCCGCAGCTGTGTTTCGAACGCGGGTATGTGGGATAAAGAGCTGCGTCGTAACACATTCGCCACGGAGCCGTGGAAAAAGGGTCTTACATGTCTCCTGGTAGACGACGAAGCCGGACTCCGTGGCCAAAGGCTCGCGAACACTGTTCGTGAGCCGCTTACCAGGCGTTCGAAACTCAGCTGCAACCGATTTCTGCAGCAGACCGTGTCACGTTGTGTTAAAACGTGTTGGCAATGGAGCCGGTCGTTCAGAAAGCAATGGCAAACTACTGAACGTAACATTTGCCTAGTACATCAACAGCAGCTGAAAAATTCTGGTGTTGACTGCAACGTCCTGTAAGGGATATGCAACATTTAAAAAAAACAAAGACGAGGAAAGATTGAATTAAGTGATGATGTTCCTACACCCAAGCGTAGAAGAGAAAGAGTTAAATATGGCTGGAAAGTATCTACATGTAATTATTGTTGGTGTTATTATTGTCGTCATCGTGGTGTTGCAACTGATGTGAAGTTGTTATTGCTGTGATATTATTATTGTTGATGTGTTGTTATTGTTGTCTTGTTATTATTGTTGTGTTGTTGCTTCTGGTGGTGTTGTGTTGTTATTCTTGTGTTATGTTGTTGTTATTGTTATGTTGTGTTTTTGTTATTGTTATCGTCGTGGTATTGTTACTGATGTGTTGTTGTTATTGCTATGTTGCTGTTATTGTTGTTATAGTTGTGTCGTTTTTTTTCTTGGTGTTGTGTTGTCAGTGCTGTGTTGTTGTTATTGTTGTGTTCTTATTGTTGTATTGTGTTGTTTTTATTATTGTGTCATGTTGTTTTGTTGTTGTTGTATTGTTATTGTTGCAATTATTGCAATTGTTATTGTGCAACAAGTCACTGTCCTTAGAAGTCAGAAAAAGAGTTCTTGCATGTTACATAGAACTAGTTTTAACATACGGCTGCGAATCCTGGACAATTAGTAAATAGGCGAAAAGATTCGTGGAGGCCTTGGAGAAGTGGTTTAAAGAAGAATGCTGAAAATTAATTAAATAAAAAAATGTTTACATATCCTTTACAGGACATCGCTGTCAACATCAGCATCTTTCAGCTGATTGTTGATTGCTTGGCAAGATTACGCTCAGTAGTTTGCCATTGCTTTCTGAGCAGCCGGCTCACATACCCCGTAAGTTACCGACGCGATTCGAACCACTGCAAGGCACTGGATGATGATAGTGATGTTATTGCAGTGTTGTTATTGATGTATTCTTATTGTTTTATTGTTAAAGTGGTGTTATTATTATTGTATTGTTATTGTTGTGTTGATGTATCACCAGTGCTGACAGTTGGTGGCGTTGCATTCTATTGAGATGGCCGAACCATTTGATCTTCTGTCTTTCAATATATTTGGCACACGGTGTTGATCCTAAAGTCTGTCTGATAACATCATTTCTCACTCGATCTCCGATAGTTAATTTGGGAGCTCTTCTCAGGCATCTTATATTGCAGCTGTTGATTGTGCTTGGGTGTGATGTGGATGAAATCCAAGTTTGACATTGGTACTATAGGGCTGGTAGGAATATGTTATGTATGTATTTTCTATTGTTTTGCGGACATGGGCATATTTGGATCTTTTGGCAATGGAATCAGTTGATATATATGCGACCTTTCTTTCTGACTTCTATATTTTTATGTAAATTTTAAATGTGATTATATCTGTGTATACCCGGGAAGGTTAACCCGGTAAACAAACACTAGCAGAAGTCGGATGTGTCACCCAAAGGCGCAATTAAACAGGCACAATGCAATAACATAACATTTCCTTCCCGGGGAAACACGAATTACGACTTGCGTCCGTAAACTCCTTCACCACGGAGCCGGTTTACTTACTTTACATGATAGGTTAAAGGAGAAATAGCTGTGAATCATCATTATCATTATCGTAATTATCATCATCATTACATTGTTTGTATCGAAGTGCAATGCGATGCCAATTACCCATTTATCAAACACAGCTCCCGCGGCGAATCCTAATGGTTTCTCAAACATGCGCACTACGTCACGAATCAGTGGTCACGTGACGATATCGGAGTCAACAACGTTTGCTGTAGCTAAGGACGAGAAATTTGATCCAGTTGGCGGGAAGTTGTACATCCGCAATCAGAACCGTGTCTGAATGTATGTTTACCGGGGTGGTTAGCCAGTGGTTCCGCAGATTAATTGCTTGCCTACTAGTGTTTTTGGCTGTCGGTTCTATTGCGTGGGTAATGTCGTTATTGTATGGTGCACAAACATGGTCATATATAATACAAGATGTGAAGATACTATTGATGATGTCGCAAAGGTGATGTATAATTGTAAGAGAAAGCAGTAAACAAATTACATTAAGAAAAGTGTTTTATTTTCTTACTTCCACCTATGTGTCTACTGTAGCTTTTATTTCTTCATCCTCCGGCTTCTCATTCCTCTTCTTTGCCGTTTTCGTTGTCTATGATTTGCTTCTTCCCGTCTTCTGCTTGCTCTTTGTTTTTCTATATATTATTGATTGACTACTTGTCGCTCTTCCTGATTATCATCATCATCATCATCATCATCATCATCATCATCATCATCATCATCATCATCATCATCATCATCATCATCATCATCGTCATCATCATCATCATCATCATCATCATCATCATCATCATCAGTATCTTCTTCTTCTTCTTCTTCTTCTTCTTCTTCTTCTTCTTCTTCTTCTTCTTCTTCTTCTTCTTCTTCTTCTTCTTCTTCTTTCTTCTTCTTCTTCATCTTCTTCTTCTTCTTCTTCTTCTTCTTCTTCTTCTTCTTCTTCTTCTTCTTCTTCTTCTTCTTCTTCTTCTTCTTCTTCTTCTTCTTCTTCTTCTTTTTCACATGTGTGTTTATCTATTTATCTAACATCCTACTATGGTCAGATGTTGTACGTTCCAGTCCTACCTTCTGTATTATGTAATTCAGCGGCAATACAGTCACGAACACACACATACACACACACAAACACACACACACGCACACATACACTCACACACACACGCGCACACACATACACACATACAGTTATCAGTTATCGGTTGGGGTATCTTCATTGCACTCCGGACAGGTCCATAGGTGCTCAGATCCTCCCCCCAGCATATGCATCGGCGTTCGGTGGCTAATAGTGCCAGTTCTGTGTTGGTTCTGTGTTTTCCCGATGTACCTCTCGCGTCTGGCCGTGCCAATTCTTACTCCCAAGTCTTTCATCCTGGACAGCGATGTGGATTCACTGACGTCAAAGTCCTCTGTTCTCGACATATCTTTCAGGACGCTAATAACATCGGCACGATCCGGGCTGGCCATCTGCAGAGCCAGCCAATTTATCAGCTCGTTGATACACACACCTTCAATGTTAGTCTGAGTCTACAAGGGTTCGCATGTCAACTTTTCATAATTGTATGCGGTGGTGACACTTAGAAGACAGTTTCCATGGTTTATTGTTATTTCTGACCACAACGGTTTGCACTCACCCTTGAACCAAACTTTAAATATTGTTATGTCAACGTATTGAGTGTTCTTGCACTATCAACACTTGCACTACCAACTCGTTAACTTATTGACTGTTCTTGTTAACTTATTGACTGTTCTTGTTAACTTATTGACTTTTCTTGTTAATTTATTGACTGTTCTTGTTAACTTATTGACTGTTCTTGTTAACTTATTGACTGTTCTTGTTAACTTATTGACTGTTCTTGTTAACTTATTGACTGTTCTTGTTAACTTATTGACTGTTCTTGTTAACTTATTGGTTGTTCTTGTTAACTTATTGACTGTTCTTGTTAACTTATTGACTTTTCTTGTTAACTTATTGACTGTTCTTGTTAACTTATTGACTTTTCTTGTTAACTTATTGACTGTTCTTGTTAACTTATTGACTGTTCTTGTTAACTTATTGACTGTTATTGTTAACTTATTGGCTGCTCTTGTTGCCTTACTAAGTGTTTTCGCTAACTTCTTCGCTTCTCTTTTAGACTTCCTGTCTGTTCTTAAACATCCAAGAAATGTAAACATCCTGGCTGTTCATGTTAAATTCTTGACTGTTTTGAACTACCCATACCAATATGATTATGTCAGCTGTTCTTGAAGTACCAACTGATTTCTGGTTGTATTAACTTCTTGACTGTTCTTTTAAACTTGTTGATTGTTCTTTTAAACTTGTTGATTGCTATTTTAAATATCTTTATTGTTCTTTTAAACTTCTTGACTATTATTTTAAACTTATTGACTGTTCTTGTAAACTTCTTGATTGTTCTTTTAAAATTATGTACTGTTCTTTTAAACTTCTTGACTGTTCTTTTACACTTCTTTATTGTTCTTTTAAAACGCGTTATTGTTCTTTTAATCTTTTTGACTTTTTTTTTTAAACTATTGACCTTTCTTTCCAATCTTCTTGATTTTTCTTTTATTATTTTTTATTGTTCTTTTAAACTTGTTGAATGTTATTTTAACTTGTTGATTGCTCTTTTAAATATCTGTATCTTTCTTGTAAACTTCTTGACTGTTATTTTACACTTCTTGATTATTCTTTGATACGCCTCGATTATATTTTTTTTTAAAATTATGTAGTGTTTTTTAAAACTACATGACTGTTCTTGAACTAAACACATACATCTGAATATATCTTTACGCGTCATGAACAGAGAGGATACAGTTTGAGCTAATCAATTGAAGAAGTTTAGACAAAGGTCACGCCGGGCAAAGGTATTCTCTTCTGTAGTTAATCTCACAAGTAATGGCAAACAACTGAACGTAAACTTGCCAAGAAATTACGAACAGCCAAAAAATGCTAGGGTTGACTGTTAGTCCTGTAAAGGACATGCAACTAACTTTAAGAATTAGTCTCACATTTGACCGCGGCTACGTTAAACGGGGATCAGTCAATATCATAACAGTGTTACTGTTATTGACATCTTGCCATCATGACAGACGATAGTTTGTTTCATTGTGCTTCAAAACTGGCATACTAACTATACCCCATGGCGGTAAGACCTGGGATGGAGTTCTACCTTTCCATAGCACAAAGCCTGGGCTGAATTTTAGAGACCATGTGTTACACATGCAGCCTGCATAGTTTACTACAGAGGAAAGGTAACACAAATACATCTAGATCAAGACAAGCTGCAGAAGCTACCGGATCTGTTAGGCAATACTCTAACTGTCCGCCCTTCGGAGCTTCGATTCTAGACCAATTGCCGGCTAATGTTTGGGAACTGTCCTGCCCTGCCATGACATTTAGTCTCTAGGCTGCATTTCCTCACACCAGGATAAGATAAAGATTGCTGCTAATTGCCCCCTCCACCCGAAACCGTTGGCACAATATGGGGTATCGGGTTTGGTGAGTGTCGCCCAACATTCGACGTTAAAAGAAAGCAGGTAGTACCGTCTACTGTCATACGGTTGCTCAGTAATATATGTCTAAGACCTGACAGCGTAGCAGTCATTATAATCTTGTCTGTTGACAAGCCTGTTAGTGAATCACTTGTGTAGGTGAACGGGATGTTGAGTTAGAAGCCCTGTTGGATGTCGAAGAGACCCATATTGTTATCTCTCTTCCGGGGTGAGTTCGGAGCTGGCAGAGCATATATATCTTTAAACAAAATGTCTTAAAAGTCGAGAGGATCGACTTCATTGCAGCGGGTTTTATCCCATATGGCCTGGTCTCTTTCCCCAGGACAGCCTGCCGAAAGCATCGTACAAAACACGAACTCCGTAGCTCCAGCGACATACCCAAGGATTCTCAGAGAAAACTGCACTCGCGAACCGAACAACGTACCCAAGAATTGAACCATTGGCCTTCGAAGTGCTGAGGCAGGTAGCCTAACCAGTTGGTCACGAAGACACTCCCAGATCATACACATCTAAACCAGCAAGAGTATCTTACACTGAACGAACGAACGAACAAACGAACGAACAAACTTTATTTTTGTTTTAAATTATTTAAGGAAGGCACATTCTGCCCTTCTATCACCGTCTTTCAAACATCATTTCATTAACACATGATTCGAGGCTAACTGAGAACAACAACAAAATAGAAGATATGCATTATCAAGAAGAGGATAGTGGGGTCGTTTCTGAACTCTGTAACATTCAGACCACGGCTGTGTCTTTCCATGACATCATTTCAATAGAGAGTAGAGGAGCAGCAGACTATAACAGTGTGTATTACAAACAGTTAGGTATGTATGAGTGAGTGGCACCTTGCCGTCTTTACAGACAAAAGTATGTGGATTGGAATTAGGCCAGAATTCCATCGCACAATGCCTGGGCATGAATTCAGACAACATGTGTTGCCCATGCAGCATGATCCCTCTCGCGGCCTTACCTTGTTTTCTCCAGAGGAAAGGATAACCAGTACGTAGCTCCTGCGTGAAGATGAGACATACTAAACACGGACACAGGTACATACCATACAACGGACTACATAAAGGTGAACATAAACCATAGAGTGAAAATCCCCCAAAACAAGATACAATTGAACAATATATAATAATAAAATAAAAGTAAGTATTCTAGGGTTCAATAAACGACGTTTCGATTATATAAATCTTCATCAAGGACGGTACAACACAAACAGATCTAAGAAAAAAAAAATATAAAATTATTAAATAATATTAAAACACAACTCCTTCGTTGTCAAGAAGGCACAAAAGTTGGGTTCAGTACGGGTTTTCTACAAAGGTTGAGTCAAATTCAGCTGTTAAAAGTGCCAAATAAGAAATATGTGGCTGAAGATGTGCAAACAGTCAGATATGAATATATAGTGGGAAGTCAGCAGAGTTATACAGTTGCATCAATATTCTGGGATCCATCCAGGAGCAGGAG
>JACEFZ010018449.1:35000-101576 GCA_014155875.1 Cepaea nemoralis
CGTGCCGAGGACTGAATGGCCACGGGTGAGCTATTCGTGAACGTGGAACATCTGGTATGCGGGCGGGGCGGCTCCAGGCGTAAGGACTAACGAGGGACATCCCCTGCCCCTTCCCTGGCAGGCAGGCTCTACTAGGGTGACCGATTATATCCTGTCGTAATATCTAACCAACTATGAATAATACAACGAATTATCGCCGAAGCAACGGAGTACGTGCTTTGTGCTCGATACCTTTGACAACAACCAGCGGGGAGAGAATGAAGCGGAGAAGAAGAAGTAGGGGAGAGAGGGAAGGAAAAGGAAGAAGAGGGCTAGAGCCAGAAGGGATAGAAGGAAAACGGATCGTTTGGGGCTCAAAAATGTACGGGTTGTGTATTGGAATTGCCGCAGTACAAAGCAACGAGGACCAATACTGGAGAAACTGGTCTGTGATTTTGATGTCCTGGTGTTACAAGAACTGAATACGAACTCTTTTAAGTGCCCTGGCTATACATGTTACATCAACCCAACTGGGCAGGGAAGACGTGGGCAGGCTCTGGTGGTCAAGGACGGTTTACAGCATTCAATACTGGATATGAGTGGGTGGGGTCAGGAGAGTAAAGAGGTGCAGGGAATGCGGATACTAATCGGCCGATACAGCTGGAACCTGATAAATATATATGTAAGTGGGGAATCTTGCATAAGCAGAGAGAGTTGGGACTGGTTGAAAGGTTCAGTGGAAACCCCAGGTACCAGGTATCTGATATGTGGTGATTTCAACGCCCGCGTCAAGGAATGGGACAGGTCGGGAGAAAACAGACAGGGTCCTGCTCTTGCTGAGGCCTTGCTTGAGACGGATGTTGTCTGTCTAAATGACGGGACACCCACTAGGCTTGTAATGAGACCGGGGGACCCTGACACGGCCATCGGCCTGGCGCTTGTATCCCAAGAGGCGGTATTAGATATAAAATGGAGCGTCCTTGGAGACCATGGAAGTGACCACCTCCCCTGTTCTGTGCTGATACCTAAGTCCAGCACAGTTAGGACTATAAGAGCTCGCAGGGCATTCAGTTATGATCGCGACCACTCTTCGCTCTTGGGGCGTCTTAGATCACAGGGAAGATCTAAACCAACAAGAAGAATCTTTACCCAACCACCATGGTGGACACCAGACTTCGAGAATTCATTGAGTGAAAAAAGGGCGGCCATAAGGAATTGGCAGAGGGTGCGGAGAGCAACCAATTCAGTTGACACAGAATTGGAACAGGCTGAAAGGTATAAAAATGTAAAGGTGCAGGATTATACTCCAGGCAGCTGGGGCAAAGAGGATTAAGTGGGAACAGTTTATCAATGAAGTCGGTGGGGATGTGACATTGGGAAAATTCTGGAGGCTGCACCGGCAGATGAAGAGACAGGTGATGCCTGGTACACATGGCACTGTTTATGATGATAACAACCGACCTATGACAACTGACAAGGTCAAAGGGGAGGCTTTTCTTGCGCGATTTTTTAAAACAGACGGATCAGCAAGATAGGGCTATTAGAGATAACGTCAGAGAAGCCTTGTCACGGGTCACTAGGAAGGAGGACTGTGAGATTAAAGTGGAGTACATTAGACGGGTACTGACGCGGGCTAAAGACACAACGCCAGGTCCTGTTGGGGTGAGGTACTCCCATATGAGGAACATAAATGATGTGGACTTGGAGGAGATGGCTCTTTGTTTCAACCTAAGCATAAATACGGCGGAAATACCCCACGATTGGTCCCCCTCCCAAAGCCAGGTAAGGATCAATCCAGAGTTAATGGATACCGAATCATAACCCTGCAAAACACGTATGGCAAAGTCCACGATAAAATAGTATTACGCAGGCTCCAGCAACATTTGGAAAGTCGGAATCTGCTTCCCCAAAGACTCGGGAGCTACCGGCCTGGAAAGGACACCTGGGCCAATGCTGCAACTTTTGCATTTGATGTCTACGAGGGCTTCCAGGATAAACACGAGACAGTGGCGGTAGCTCTTGACCTGGAGGATGCGTTAGGTATGATCGGTTAATACACACACTGTTGGACATGAAAGTCTGCACTTGCTGTGTTAGATGGCTTGCGGCAGTCCTTTATGAGCGTAAGGTTGCACTGCGCATGGGTTTCTGGACTTCTGACCCCTGTACTATTACACCTGGGTTGCCGCAGGGATCTGCATTGTCCCTGGTGCTTTTTAATGTCTACACCAGCAAAATCGCAGCTATTGAGACACCAGGTGTGGGTAGAATCTTGACATCTGCAGATGATGTGCTGGTGTACAGACAGGGCAGAGACAGGGACAGTCTGACGAAAGACTTACAGGTGGCGGTAAACGGGGTAGCGGAGTGGTGCAGGGACGCAGGGGCCATTATAAACCCAGACAAGGCATCGGTTGTGTGATACTCCCTGGATAACCAGATCGTCAAGGCAGACGCCCCAGGTATTATGTTGAATGGATGTCTTCTTAGTCGAAAGAGTAAATTGAAGTACTTGGGTATCATCTATGACAGGTATTTGTCTTTTAAGGATCATGTGGAGGCTTTGGTGGAGGCTTTGGCTTTCCTACCAGCTGGTAGGAGACTTAATGCATTCTGGGCTATAGCAGCAACCGGGGTAGATCAGAGGATGCTGTACAGGCTCTTTCAGCAGTTAATAATTGCTGTCATTGAGTATGGTTTGGGGCTACTGACAGTATCAAAGAACCAGCTTGAAAGGTTGGAGCGCATACAAAATGCTGCCATGCGGTTAATCCAGGGGTGCACAAAGGACACACCAATTATATGCATGAGGCATATCCTGGCGCTACCAACAATGACGGATAGGCATAGGGTCCTTCAGGGCAAATGGTACCTGAGAGCTGCCGCAGACAGGGATGCAGCAATGGATATGGTTAAGGGTCATAGACTAAGACGAGGCAGGTCCTGGATGGAACAGGCAGAACTTTCTATAAGTCAGGTGTGTGATCTAGAGACCATCAATCGTGAAAGATAGTGGGTTGAAGTTCCGGAAGACATGACGGACTGGCGCAATGTAATAATAACACTGGGTTGTGTGTACAGAGAATGGGCAGTGGGCCGCACAGAGTTTGAAGTGCAACAGCTGATCCAGAGCAACACACATCAAGGTGACATAGTCATCTACATTGATGTGTCATTGGTGAGAAACAGACGTAGTGGCTGGGGCTTTATTGCAAAGGCTAATGGGCGAGTCTTTGAAACAGGAGAGTCTGGCATATGAGACTACGACCTCCAGCATGAGAATGGAGGTGGAGGCAGTAACAGCGGCATTACGGTGGCTAGAGGAGACTACTGCAACACACGTTGTTTTCATTACGGATTCATTCGGTTTTCATTACGACTTTCTTAGAGTATTCTTAGCAAGGTGGAGAAAGGATTGTTTCGTATGGAATGGCTCTCGTCGCTTCAGAGGTCACAGATCATGAGAATTGTATGGATATTTTGCTTTGGCCATTCGGGTGTACGGGGGAATGAACAGACTGATAGATTAGCAGGGAATGCACATCTTGGTGGAATTTTGCCTATGGACAAGGGGGTGGTGGTCGTGCGCTTGTGGGACCAGGTGGAGAAGGCGGAGGAACAGATTGAGAACCCATATGTGGAAAGAATGAGATTGCGGGGGATCTGCAGGGGTTCTGGAAACTGAGGGGGAAGACCAGGAGAACTTTTAATCAGATAGCGGTGGGAACGATTAGTAGTATGACTCTTCGCTGGCTGTTGAACGAGGGGACGGAGCACGTATGGGAATGTCTTGAGTGCAGTGATATCGGTTCTTGACTCAACTCATCTCAACTCAACTCTATATATAAAGTGTAGTGAGACGTTACAAACAGCCGGTACTACTACTGATGCTGCTATTACTACTACTACTACTACTACTACTACTACTACTACTACTACTACTACTACTACTACTACTACTACTACTACTACTACTACTACTACTCATTGGCACCTTTCCGTCTTGACAGACGATAGTTTGGTACATTGTGCTTCAAAAAGGCTTAATACCTACGACCCATGGCGGTGGCGAGTGTGGCTGGTAAGGTCAATTCTTGCTGCAAATGTTTGCCCACAGTAGATGCATGTGAAAACATGGTCATTTCCACCATTGTGCACCATCTTACGTCTCTAACGCTCTGTTTGTGCTTTATCTGCAATCATTTTCTCTTTTGTCTTTATTCCATTTCTGATGTTTGCCCTCCATGCAACACGTTCAGCGACGACTCGTTCCCAATGTGCATTATCTATGCCTGTATCAATCATGTCCCTCTTACACACATCTTTGTATCGTAATAGAGGCTACTACTACTACTAATACTACCACCTAAACTACTACTACAACAAGTGCTTCTACAACTACTACCTACTACTATTGCTGCTGCTACTATTGCTGCGACTTCTTCTTCTTCTTCTTCTTCTTCTTCTTCTTCTTCTTCTTCTTCTTCTTCTTCTTCTTCTTCTTCTTCTTCTTCTTCTTCTTCTTCTTCTTCTTCTTCTTCCCCTCCTTCTTCTTCTACTGTTGCTGCTATTGCTACTGCAGCTGCTGAATATTCCTTATACCCCCTACCCCTCTCGCCCCCTCCTCTTTACAGAGTAACTAGCGATGATAGCCTTAAAGAATCTATTGCGAGTAGAATATCACACACAACGTCGAACTGGTCATATACCATGAGAAGAGTGACGTAAAAAATCATGGTGATGACAACAAAGATCGGCGGTGCAAGAGGCAAAGAGAGATCCCCCATGATCCCTCTCTTGGCCTAGTGTAACAGCCAGCCCCCTTTTTGGTAGGCCTGTGTATTCATCATAGCTAATAACAAGTGCCACGCCAGTCACTACTATTACTGAGTCGTGTAGTAATGATTTTTCATTTTTTCCATGCCTTTATAATGCATATCTTTTATATTGTTGCCGTTTTAAGTTAGCCTTGAATGATGTGTGAATGAAATAATGTATGAAAGAGAGTGATAGAAGGGCAGAATGTAAGACGGGCCTGCGTGCCCAATTTTTAACCCTTTGAAAATAAAGTTTTGTTGTTGTTGTCTAGTTTAATCCAGAGGAAGGGTAAGATCAACACATCTGTTACAAGCAAGCTGCAGAAGCTGTCGGATCAGCAAAGCAATGCTCTAATTGTCCTCCCACCGGAGCTTCGATACTAGACCAGTTGCCAACCAAGGCTTAGAACCTAGTCTGCGTGCCGTAATATTTAGTCTTTATGTTGAAATTCCTCACACCAGGATAAGGCTTGCACCTTCCCAATTGCGCTCCTCTGCCCGAAGCCATTGACACAATGCAGGGTGTTGGGTTTGGAGAGCACCTCCCAAACTTAGCGCTATAAAGGTTTAAAATACACATAATTTAAGTGGTATATGCCTATGAAACAACGAGCGTATTTGATTGTTTTTAAAAATATGCCATAGTTTATGCAATTTGGCCATTGTGTCCATAAAAGTCACTCCCTGGTGTAAGCTCTTGGGTGGGCATTCTCATTATAATTTTAACATCCTAAGCCACACGTTTGGCAAGATGTCGAGGCTGGCACTAGCAGCTCTCAGCCAGGGATCCCCTTTATTTAACGGACAGCCTCTTAATGTGACGAAAGACTCGCCTGACTTGGAAAGACAATTATATAAGGTAGAATACGAAAAAGTCTCAGATTCAACATATGACAAAGGGGGTTTCCGTAAGTTAATATGAGCCGTACTGCAAAGAGTACGCAAAAAATGATGACTTTAACGTTTACATTCGTCCAATGATAGATGACAAGGATGTATGAGTGCTCGTTTGTCGCATTTTATATTTTTGAGGATTATTGTTTGTCACGTGTGAAAAAGTGCCTTTGTACATACTGCACTGACAGGAACGCTCGGTTTTTGCATGGTCCACTTTGACCGTGTGGTAGTTTGTAGAATATGTTACGTAATGAAACTGCTTTGGACGCTAGCATAGCCGAATTGATCAGAGCGCTCGTTCTTACACTTCCGGTGTGCTGATGCCGTTTAGCTTCAACCCCTACATCTGTCAGATGGATTAAAATGCTGACCTGTCGTCCTTGACTTGGGGATGTAAATTACAAGTACCTCTGAAGTGGGATCGCCTGATGGCGATGGACTCTGGGAATGCTAGTCCATACGCAAAAATCAGTCTTGTGCACTAGAAGTAGAAGCACGTGTATGGAATACATTTGAGTTCAAAGCCAACGAACGCAAAAGGAAAAAGAAAACGTTTTGGACAATAACGAACGAACGAACGGATTTTATTTTCAAAGGGTACAAAATTGGGCAAACTGGCCCGTCTTATATTCGGCCATTCTAATCACTCATCTTTGGTTCATAAATAGTGCATAATACATTCACATAGAAAAAAAAACACATTGTCAAATGAATGTTGCAGACGTAAACAATGCATATTCTATGTTATGAGACACAACCCCTACCCACCCACACATCCCCCACCAAACACACACACACACCTCCAAGCACACATACATTCTCCCACCCATTCACCGATCCCCCACACACATCCCCCACCTACACACATCTCCTCACCCACCACACATCCCCCACACACTCCCAGGCACACAAATATTCCCCCACTCATTCACCGATCCCCGACCCACACACTTTCCCCACCTACACACATCTCCTCACCAACCACACATCCCCCACACACGTCCCACATCCATACACACACCCAGACACACATACATGCACCCACCCACCTATCCCCCACCAACACAACATCCACGCACGCACTTCAACCACCTACACACATCGCCACACCCACACACACATCCTCCACTTATCCCATAATCCACCAACACTCACTTATCCACATATCCTCTACCATCCACCCACACACCCCCAACGACCCAGCCAAACACACATCCCCCGACCACACATCCCGCACTCGTACACATCTCCCCGCAAACCCACACATCCCGCACCTACCAAAACACAAATCTCGCCCCACCCAGACATCCCCCTACTAGCACAAATCTTCCTTACACATATCACCCACCCACACAATCTCCCCCACACGCCCACACTCTCGCACCCACTCATCCACGCATCCCCCACCCATCCCGCAACCTACAGAAACTCACCAATCCACACATCCTCCACCCACCCGCCCCCAATCACCCAATCCACAACCACACATCCTTTAGCCACACATCCCTCACCCGCACAAACCCCCACCCTAACACATAATCCCCACCCACACACACATCTCCCCACACATACACATATCCCCCCACACACATCACCACCCACCAACACATCCCCCATGCAAAAACACACACAGCACCACCCACACATACCCCACCAACACACATCCCTCACACACACACATCTTCTCATCCACACACACATCCCCCACCCATACACTCATCCCCACACACATCCCCCACTCACGTACCCATCGCTCAACCACTCACACTCACACATCCCCACACACACACCCATCAACACATGCACCTCCCATCTACGCACCCACATTCACACACGCCAATAACCCAGCCAAACACACACCCCCACCCTCAGACACATCCTTCATACACCCGCACATCCAACACCCAAACACACCTCCCCCACCCACCCTAACTCATCCCTCATCCACACACATCTCCACTCCCACACAACACCCCACCCATATACACATCCCCCACCCACAAAAACATCGCCCACACATATCCCCACCAATGCATCCTTCACCCACACGCACATCTCCCCACAGAGCTCCCACCCACACCCACCTTCAACAACCTCACATACACCCTCCACCCATCCACACTTACCCCACCCCCACACACACACAAACATATCCCCCACCCACACACACATCCCCACATCCATCACATACACATTGGCCCAACGCACACACATCCCCACACCTCCACACACCATTCATACACGTCCCTCTACCACCCTACCACACACATACATGCCCCACATACACAACCCCTCCCCCACCCACCGACCCCCACACACTTCCAACCATCCACCCAAACATTCCTCACCCACACACACCCCTTCACCCACACACACACACACACACACATACATACATACATACACACACACACCCACCACACATCCCTTCACCGACCCATACATCCTCCATCCACCCACACACATCCCCCACACACAATCCCTCCACATATACATTCCCCACACACACATTCTCCCACACACACATAAATCCCCCACATAGACACCCACACACACATCCTCACATCTAGACACATACATGATTCCTTACATAATTACTGATACCAGTATGAACAAATTCCCACACTTTACACACACTTACACTGACGATTGTTGTGATCATTCTCGCAAAAATTGTAAAAAATTGAGAAAAATTGTACATATACATTGTGTTACGTAAAAATTATTGATGCAATTCAACTCTCTCTCTCTCTCTCTCTCTCTCTCTCTCTCTCTCTCTCTCTCTCTCTCTCTCTCTCTCTCTCTCTCTCTCTCTCTCTCTCTATGTCTCTCTCTCCCTCTCTTTTCTTACACACACACACACACACTCTCTCTCACACTCACTCTCTCTCTCTCTCTCACTCACGCTCACTAACTCTCTCACTCACTCTACAGTAATATGCATGTGTTCGTATTATACATAATTATATCAAGTGGTATACAAAATGATAATATGAAAGATAAGAATACATAAAAAATATGGAATAGCATGTTACATGACATGCGTGCGCTCAACTCTCTCTCTCTCTCTCTCTCTCTCTCTCTCTCTCTCTCTCTCTCTCTCTCTCTCTCTCTCTCTCTCTCTCTCTTATGTGAGTTGGCGGGAATATGTGGGTGTTGGATATGTAGTTGGGGGATATGTGTTTGGCTGAGTGGTTGGGAGTGTGTGGGTGGGTGGTGAAGGACATGTGGGTGCGTGAGTGTTGGTAGGTTTTGGGATGGGTGGAGGATGTGTGCGTGTGGGTGGGGAGATGTGCGAATGTGGGGGATGTGTGGGTGGGTATGGATGGATGGTTGCATGCACGTGTGCCTGAGTTTGTGTGTGGGTGGGTGGGGGAATGTGTGTGGGGGATGTGTGGTGGGTGGGAGATGTGTGTGTGTATGTGGGTAGGGAGATGATGTATGTGGGGGTGTGTGTGGGATGTGTGGCTTGAGAGATGGGTGGATGGATGGGGTCATGTATGTGCCTGTGGGTATGTATGGTTGGGTGGTGGATGTGTGTGTGGGGGACGCGCGGATAGGATAGGAGATGGGTGAGTGAGTGGGTGATTTGTCTCGTAACATGCATTGTTTATGCTTACAACATTCATTTGACAATGTTATTTTCCTATGTGAATGCACTATGCACTGATGAACGAAAGATGAGTGATTAGAAGGGCCGAATGTAAGACGGGCCTGCGAGCCCAATGTGTTACCCTTCGAAAATAAAGTTCGTTCATTCGTTCGTTCGTTCGTTCGTTCTCTCTCTCCCCCCCTCTCTCTCTCTCTCTCTCTCTCTCTCTCTCTATCTCTCCCTTCACACACACACACACTCACACACACACACTCGCACACAAACATGCGCCCACATATACACATCCATTCTCCCACTGTCTCACTCTGTCTGTCTCTCTTGTTCTGTCTCTCTCTCTCTCTCTCTCTCTCTCTCTCTCTCTCTCTCTCTCTCTCTCTCTCTCTCTCTCTCTCTCACTCGCACTCGCTATTTCCTTCATTCACTCCCTCTCTCCATCTTTAATTCACTCTATATTTCACTCTAGTTCACTCTCACTCACACACAGACAAACAAACACCCTCATACTATCAAATACAAACTCCTTCGGAAACCCTTGCATGCATGCACACACACACAAGCATATACACATACATACGAGAATACACACATAGCATACACACGCAAATACACACATATACTCACGCACATACACACATACACACATCCACACATCCACTCCCATACACACATATACATATAACACAAATACACACTCCCTACCATACACTGCATGCATACACACATACACACAAACATATACACATACATACACGGACATACACACACATACACATGCAGATACACATATATACACATGCACATACATATAAACACACATGTACGCACACATAAACACACATACAAACATAGACACTTACAGACACAAGTACACACACATACACATGTGTACACACACATACACACATATACGCACATACACACATATACGCACATACACACCCATACACACATACACACATTCACACACATATAGACATGCACACACATACACCCACATACACACATATAAAACACACACAAATATACACACATACAAACACCCACCCATCCACCCACACACATACTCACACATACACGATGCCTCACAAAACCAAGAGTAGAAGTTTCTAGATGAGAGAAGAACCGGCGTCACAGCACTCGGGCCATTCCCATACGTGCTCCGTCGTCATCCTGAAAAGCCAGCGAAGAGTACCAATACTGATGGTAGCAGTAGCAGTCTGATTATGCGTCCGTCTGGAATGTTCTGGGGTACTAGATTGTTGGCCAGATCCTCTAGTCACTGCCTGCAGCACATTCTCTCCAGGCAGTGATGATCTACACTATACACATGATCCCAAATGACCCCGACCACATCTGCCCTATCATGCACCAATACCCCCACCAAGTTGTGCAGACCCAACCAATCTGTCCGCCTGCTACTTTCCCACCACATCAGCATGTCTTGGAGAAAATAATCCAACAGATGCTCTCTATCGTTAATTATTGAATTGAAGCCTGCCGATTTAAACATATATGTCTTCCTTCACCTTTCTCATCATAATTTGAGAGTCCATTACAATCACGACATGTGTATGCTGTTTCTTCTGCACCAGCAAAATGCCGCAGTGACTGCCTCTACCTCCATTCCAAGACTAGATGTGGTGGTATCATATGCCAGGCTCTCATGTACCAGTCACCGTCTATCAACTTTCGTCACGAACCCACAGAAACGTCTTTTACCTCCTACTCCAGATCCATCCGCGTAAATGATTAACTCGCCTGGTCGAAGAGTAGAAGTTGAAAGACTAGAGTTAACTATCTTCCACAGAATATTTTTATGCATCTCTGTGGCGAAGCGGTTACGGAAGCAGCTCGTAATCCTGGAAACCGCGTTTGAAACAAAGCTGCGGGTGATTCGGCAGCAGACCGACTTACGTTGGTTTTTTATGAAATAGTATGATCGCAGGTTGTTTGGAAAGCAATGGCAAACTACTGAACTTAAACTTGACCAGGAATCACGAACAGCCAAAAATGATGGGGTTGACTGCTACGTCCTGTAAAGGATATGCAACTAACTTTAACTAAGTGTTCAAACGAAATCAAAGAGAGACTGAATCTCAACTGCAGAGGCTGAACAGCACAACACCAACAAATAACCTACAAGACGTAGATTGGCCACAGAGACCACCTTAGCCGAGCGGTGTATCGCGGTGGCGTTTAAATTCCCTAGTGTGCTGACAGTGTGGTAGTGGGTTCACTCTTCATACATATTCGTTCTGGCTTGAACGTTGCCTTCTCGTTCAGAAAGCAATGGCAAGCTACTGAACGTGAAACTGCGTGGTGAATTAACATGGGGTTGATCGTCAGGATTCTGCGAAGGACATGAAACATTAAAAGATTGAGTGTATCAGTGGGAGGGTTAAATGGTGTTAAGGGCCTAAGTTGAGTTGGGTTGAGTTGAGGTGGGTTGGGTTGAGTTGGGTTGGATTGAGTTGGGTTGGGTTGAGTTGAGTTCAGTTGAGTTGGGTTGAGCTGGGTTGGGTAAGCTCGTATGGGCTGAGTTGAGTTGAGCTGAATTTGAGTTGGGTTGACTTGAGTTGAGCTGAGTTGAGGTGAGTTGAAATCAGCTGAGTTGAGTTGAGTTGAGTTGAGATCAACTGAGTTGAATTGGGTTGAGATCAGCTGAGTTGAGTTGAGATGAGTCAAGAATCGACATCATAGCACTCAGGACATTTCCATTGGCTCTCCGACCTCATCTTCAACTCAACAGATCTCAGTATTAAGAGCCTATATGAAATTCGCTAGTCACCCGTGACTCTATGGCCGGGTACATTATGTTACAACTCTTTGCTCCCATGTATAGTCTCGGTAAAGCGTAAGCTTGTGAGGACAAAACACTGGCGCTGGAAAGAAGAACACACTGAGAAACCCTGATACTAGTATAACTGGACACTACCTTGTCTGGAGCCCACTGGGCGAAGGAGATAATGAATACAAGATGTAACGCCTTCCTAGCGACGATGTGTGTGTAATGGTCGAGCGAGGATATGTGTGTAATGGCCTAGCGAGGAAGGATTGTAATGGCCTAGCGACGATGAATGTGTAATTGCCTAGCGACGATGTAAGTATAATGGTATAGCGACAATGTGTGTGTAATGACCTAGAGAGGAAGGATGTGTAATGGCCTAGTGGCGATGTATGTGTAATGGTCTAGCAACGAAGGATGTATAATGGCCTAGCGACGATGTATGTGTGATGGCCTAGCGACGATGTATGTGTAATTGCCTAGCGACGATGTAAGTGTAATGGCCTAGTGGTGATGTATGTGTAATGGCCTAGCGACGAAGGATGTGTATTTATCTAGCGACGAAGGTTGTGTAATGACCTTACGACGATGGGTGTTGAGCACAACTCATTGACAACGCCGATCGTACTCTAGTACGAACCTAAGGTCTTGTCCACGTCAGACTGGAAGCACTAGACTGGAGTTTCGCTCTCGTTTGAGCCTGTCAGTAGTACATATCCCTGACTGAACCCGGGACTGAACCCCGGATCACTGGCGTGTGAGGGCGTGTGTGAAACCGCTGACCACGCTACTCACGCTAGACTCGACCAAATTATCAGACTTCCTCAAACATTGGCTCCATCTCCCTGTGTATTTCTGTAGGTGTTTTTCCCTGTAACATCAAGAATTTTATCACAGTCCTGGCGTCTGATTTCTCCATTGTTCTGACAAACCGTTTGATGTGAAGATCTGGTCAATTGGGTGTGTTGTGCCATGCACCGTATCGGGAAAACCAGTTGAGGAGGGAAATTCATAATTCACATGTCCATTAAAAATTGAATGAGCTATACATGTGCCAAATTTCAATTTTCTCCATCTACTCCTTCATGGTCAGGCTAAAGACTTATGAGAAGCCCCTTGTGTGTTTGTGTGTGTGTGTGTGTAGTGTGTGTGTGTGTGTGTGTGTGTGCGTGTGCGCGTGTGTGTGTGCATATATAATGTGTATATATATATATATATATATATATATATATATATATATATATATATATATATATATATATATATATATATATAGAGAGAGAGAGAGAGAGAGAGAGAGAGAGAGAGAGAGATTAGTCAAGAACCGACATCACAACACTCGAGACATTCCTTCACTTTTTGCATATATTTTAAGGACGTCACAATCTACTGCAGCATTTATTAGCTCTTTGTGATTTCTTGGCAAATTTACGTTCAGTAATTAGTTTGTCATTTCCGGCACCGTCGCGAAGGATTTATGGGCGCAGTTCGTAATCTCGCATACCCGCATTAGAAAAACAGCTGCGGGCGATTTGGTGACAGACTGCCTTGTGTTGTTGTTTGTTTGTTTGTTTGTGTGTGTGTGTGTGTGACATGGTGTGGGTGCCGGTCGTTCAGACAGCAAAGTCAAACTATTAAACGTTAACTTTCCAACAGCAAAAAGTGCTGGTGTTGATTGCAACGTCCTGTAAAACGATATGCAACTAACTTAGTTAGTCATTGCTTTCTAAACAACCGAATATCATTGTATAAAAACTAGCGCAACGCGGTCTGCTTCCAAATAGCCCACATATGAGTATTGAAGGCGGTATACGGGATTACGAATTGCGTTAGAAACCCCTTTGCCAAGAGCAACGGCCTGTTTTTATGTGTTTACAGATAGGCAATATGTCCTGTACATGACGCTTTAATCAACTCCTGCATCTACTGTGTTTCCTCGAAAATAAGACCTACCCCTGTAATAAGCCCTAGCACGATTTTTCAGGATGCTTTTAATATAATACCTACCCCGCAGGTGCCGGTCTCCCTGGGCTAGGCGTTACACGACTTTCTCCGTAATCCCGTATACTCTCACGAGTAACGTGACGTGTGCGAGAATTGGTAGCGGTTCTCTCCGCGTCGGTAACTTACGGGGTATGTGAGCCGGTCGCTCAGATAGCAATAGCAAACTACTGAGCGTAATCTTGCCAAGAAATCAACAATCAGCTGAAAGATGCTGATGTTGACAGCGATGTCCTGTAAAGGATATGCGAAAAAAATACCCTCGGTCCGCATGGCCAAAATTGTAAGAAAGCGTGTTCTTAAATATCCGGTGTGCTGATGCCAAGGTAAGCGGTTCAACTCCTACACCGGACAGCTGGACTAAAATGTTGGCCTGTCGTCCATGACTTGGGGACGTAAATTACAAGTACTTCTGAAGTCGGAGTGGGTTCGCCTGTTGACTAGTGACACTGTTAATATGGAAAGCTAACCCACATGCATTCAGTCCATCACTACTATAAATAGTGTGTAATTACTACGCGTGGGGATTAGCTTTCCCCATTAAGTGTTCCTCGCAATAAGGCGAACCCACTCCGACTTCAGAGGTATAATTGCTGCACATGAGACACTGGAGCCAATGGGTCTTCAGGTAATGGAGTGGCAAGAAATTCAGGCCGGAATTCGGGATTTGGGAGAGTTATGTCAATGTTCCAGAAGAAAATGACGATTTTGTATCTGAAAAAGAAAAAAAAGTATAAGACATCCCCCGAATATAAGCCATCGTGCATGTTTTAAGCTAAAATTAATATTAGACTCGGTTTAATTTATTTATAATAGAAAAAGATCAGATTCTACATGTATGGACAGATTATGTGAAAAACCTTTATAATCATAACAGAGAGGAACATTATGATATTAGATTTAATAATGAAGAGCCGCCAATTTTGAAGATGGGGGTTCGAAATGTTCTTAAGCATATGAAAGCTGGCAAGGCCCCCGGTGCAGATAACATCACAACAGAAATGATTAAAACTTTAGAAGAATCTGGACAAGATCAAGTCACCAGACTGCTGAACACATTATATAATACTCGAGATATACCTTCTGAATTATGTAACTCTGTATTTATTGCAATCCCAAAGAAATCAGGAGCCTTGGAATGTGATCAACATAGAACAATTAGTATAATGAGACACATCACAAAGATTTTGCTACGAATTATCATGCAAAGAGTGAGGAAGAAATTACAACCTGAAATAGGAGAAGAACAATGTGGGCTTGTAGAAGGAAAGGGTACAGTAAATGCTGTGTATATGCTGCGAACAGTTATTGAATGTGCTATAGAAGTAAACAAGGATATTCATCTTTGTTTTATTGGCTACACAAAGGCTTTTGATAGAGTTAGACATGTCAACATTGTGGATATGCTTGCAGATCTACAAATTGATGGGAAAGACATTAGACTTATAAACAATATATTTTGGAAACAACAAGCTGCTATAAGGATTGATAATGAAGTGGGGCACTATCAACCTATTAAGAGAGGTGTTAGGCAGGTATGTGTAATGTCTCCAGATCTTTTTTCCCTATACAGTGAAAATATTTTCAGGAATGTAGAAGATATAAATGGAATCAGCATTGGAGGACGAAACATCAATAACATTAGATATGCAGGTGATACAGTATTGATTTCAGACAATGCACAAGATCTACAACAATTAGTAGACGCAGTTGTTGTACACAGTGAGCAGCTGGGGTTGGAATTAAATTGTAAGAAGACACAGATTATGGTCGTCACTAGGAAGAACGAAGTACCACAATGTAATATACAAGTAAATGGGAGTATTCTTCAACAAGTGAATCGGTACAATTATCTCGGAAGTCATAACATCTGATGAGAGATGCCTTGACGAGATTAGAACAAGAATCGCCATGGCGAAACTAGCCTTTAGCAAGATGAAAAACATTCTAACCAATAAAAAGATGTCAATTGAAACAAGAAAAAGAGTGTTGAGAAGATACATAGAGCCGGTTCTTTTGTATGTATGTGCAACTTGGACAATGTGCAGTCAAGCTGAAAAACATCTGATTTCTGCAGAAATGCGGTTTCTGAGGAAAATGCAAAGAATACCATGGACAGACAGAAAAACCAATGACCAAGTACTAATGACCAATTAAAATCGTAAATTGATTAGAGAAATTAGACGTAGACAGTCAACATTTTTTTGACATGATATGAGAAGAAATGGATTGGAGAACTTAGTGACAACTGGCAAGATCGAAGGGAACAGACCAAGAGGAAGACCGAGAGGAAAATACCTGGATGGCTTGGCCACATGGCATGGACGAGACTGGAACACTGATCTGATCCACGACACTGGTGATCGAGTGAAATGGCGAGTCATGACCGTCCACGCTTTCCGGCATGGCACATGATTGATTGATTGATTGATGTTCGAGGAAACACTGTATTGACTGTTTATGATTTACTTACCAATTTTATATTCAGTAGTTTGCCATTGATTTTTGAGCTTCCAACGCACATATCATCGAAATGAACGTAAAGCGATCTGCTTCCTTCCAAATCGCATGGGGTTGATTTTGAACCCTTGTGATGCTACATCAGGGAATTGTGAAATTTTGATCGTTTTTTTAATGCCCTCCGCTCATTAATTAACATCAGGTTGCTAACTGGATTTATGCTGAATTTGTGGGGTTTCCCCGTCTATAAATATCTTTTGGATTTACATATTTATATGGATTCTACTCAATCAATCGATAAATCAGGTGCCGTCTCCACAATGAAAGTTGGCTGCAGTGGATTTCCAACACTGTCTGTCTCTCGCATTGATTGATTATTCTGCAGATTGCTGTTCTTTCATATTTTGATGTTATCTTCCCACTTGTATTGTTGTATAACTCTTGCTCGCTTTCCATTCTACTTTACCCTTCAGTATGGACTTTATAAGAATGTTATGTCTTTTAATGTGGCCGAAATATTTCACTTTTCGTTTTTAAATTTATTTTATGAACTCTCTTTTCATTGCCAGTTTTTCTAGAATTTCAATATTCGATTGTTTTTGTTTCCATGAAATACGACATATTCTTCTGTGTATCCACATCTCCAGTGCCTCTATTCGACTTTCTAAAATTGCTTGTTCATTTTTCAGCCTTCCGAACCATATAGTACTTTTGAATATACATAACATTTGACAATTCTCAGTATTAATGCGTTGTTAATCTCTCTAGATGTTAATACTGATTTCATGTTGTTAAAAACATTTTTGGCCATTGTTATTATCATTTAGACTTTCATCATCTGCTATACATGTCCAAGATAGGAGAAACGTGTTACTTGTTCTAGTATCTTCCCGTTTACTGTGATGTTCATTGATGACCTCTTATTTCCACTGCAAGTTATAATCATAGTTTTCGTTATTTTTTGGATGTTATGTCAAAGCCCCATTCTGCAGTTTGCATGTTTACTTGTTCCACTAGGTTTAAGTTCTCCAGTGGATTAGGTTCCATAGTTTTAGGTTCCGCTATGTTTAGGTTCATTAGGTATAGGTTCATTAGGTTCAGGCTCATTAGGTTTAGGTTCCACTTGGTTTATGTTCCACTGGATTTATATTCCACTAGATTTAAGTTCCACTAGGTTTAGATTCGTTTAGGTTTAGGTTCCACTAGGGTTAGGTTCCAATAGGTTTTGGTTCATTAGGTTTAGATTCCATTAGGTTTAGGTTCCATTAGCTTTAGGTTCCATTGGGTTTAGGTTAATTAAATTTAGGTTCCATTAGGTTAAGTTAATTAAATGTAGGTTACATTGCATTTAGTTTCTATTAGGTTTAGGTTCATTAGGTTTAGGTACCATTAGGTTTTGGTGCCACAAGGTTTAGGTTCATTAGGTTTATGTTCCATTAGGTTTAGGTTCCACTAGGTTTAGGTTCTACTAGGTTTAGATTCCACTAGGTTTAAATTCTACCTGGTTTATGTCCACTAGTTTTAAGTTTTCTTTATTCCGTGCAAACCTGATCCCAACATGGCTCCTGTCATAAACAATACAAGAGAACGAAAGAATAAGTAGAAGAAGCTATGTCTGTTTTACAGAAACTACAGACTAGAGGTACAATTTTTTGTCAAACACAATTTCAAGCGAACGAAAGAAGAAGAGAAAGCTATGTCTGTCTAACTAAGACAACCGACTCGAGGAACCGGCTCCTGTCATCATCATCAAGTGCCGGGCCGGCTGGCGTAGGCGTTCATGGCTCTCCACAGGTCTCGTTCTGTGGTGTTCTGGCTCCTGTCATAAACAATAAATTTCAAGAGAACTACAGAAGAAGAGAAATTATGTCTGTGTTAATGAAACTACAGACTTGAAACTACAGTCTTGAAACTACAGACTTGAAATTACAGACTTGAAACTACAGACTTGAAACTACAGATTAAGAACAGGCGAGAACAGTTTGAGAAGCTCCAAGTTGTAAATTATGTTGATTTCATTTCAAGAAACACTACCACCCTCGTGGGGGAAATTAATGGGGCAAAGCCGAGCATTATACCGAGGGCTTAAAACGTTTCATTACGCTGAAATAAACGTTGATGCTTTGTCCCGACGCTAGGCGTACCTGGTGTGGTATCAACGTGTCAGTTGTGCCTTGACGGCTGACTCCACGGCCGCCTGAGACTGGGGGATATCACAGGAAATTCTTGTCCTTAACCACGTTTCTATTATTAGCCGGCTTGTCTGCATGTCTCTCTTAACAGATCTACAGGGATTACAAATGTCTCGGTACACTAGTTCGGACGAATTTCAAGTTGCTAATTAGCAATGCAAAGGATAAATAGCATGAAGAGCCTACGGCACAACAACAGCAAACAAATATACACTTTTGAGAAAGCGCAGGTTTTCTAAAGTAGCACCCGGATGTGTATCATGGACAATTTCAGTCACTGTTAACTGTCATTTACTGCCAATATAGTATCCTTGCCGGTGTATGGCAGGGAGGTCTTGAGCCTGAGAATTAAGGCCTGCCTGACTAGTGCAGTGGCCGCCAACTGTGCAAGTTATAGTTTTCTTTATTCCCCCAACAGAAAGAAACTCCACACCTTACCGAGAATTCGAACCCGGGTCTCCCGAAGTAGAATCCGGCATTCATATTTTAAACATCGTTTTAAAAGCAAGAGGTTCGATTTCATTTCACCGTGTTTCTCTCCATATGCTTCGGTCTATTTCAAAAGCAACTGCGTAGCTCCAGTGACGACCCCCAAGGGGTAACCGAAAAAGTAATTGTGAAGCAATCTGCGGTATTCAAAGACGAACCTACGGCCGTCAGAGGGCGATGCAAGCGGCTGAAACACTTCGTCACGGCGTCCTTCACAACCACTAAAGAAGAAGACGATCAAGTCTTTTCAATGTACATATCTATCTCTTCTTCTTCGTTCCTCTGAAGAGGAGAGGACGTCACACCTAGTTACACACCTCACAGCTCAGTGTAGTCCGAGATCGGAATTCAATTTCGCACTATTTACTTCCTCTAGACTGATTCCAACAAGCTGAAAAGCGCATAAATGCCTTTGAATATAAATGTCATGGAAGGGTTATAAGAATATTTTAGATACAGAAAAGAACAAATGCATCCATATGCCAACTGAATGTTGAAGAAGGTCGGCTGCCAAAGACGATAAAACACAGAAAATTGAACTATTTTGGTCACTTGAAACATCATGAAAGCTTTGAGAGAACAATAATGGATGGGTATATGCCCGGGAAGAGAGGAAGAAGAAGCCAAAGAGAAGATGGATGCAGGACGTGGCAGATGATCTTCAGATGGGTGTATCGGACACGGGACATCTTGCTTATGACCGAAAAGTTTTCCGGAAGATTATGCGATCGAGGTTCTGCAAAGGCCATGCTAATGAATGAATGAATGCATGAATGAATGAATGAATGAATGAGACATATTATATCCAGTGGGTGCTATCTACCCGTGAGTAGATTTTCTGTCCAAACAATTTTGCCAGAACAGTAGCCTAAAGGCCTGCTCTTTGCTATTTCCAACTGCCGTTTAAATTTTACCATGAGGAATTTGTACACGAAACGTCATGTTGTTGTTGTTGTTTTTTTTTCGAATTTATTTGAGAGGGTTAAGTATTTGATGGCACTTCCCAAGATATCAGTGGGGCGTATATTATCTTTGTCGCTCCGTGGCGAAAGGGTTACGGACGCAGTTCGTAACCTTTCATACCGCGTTCGAAACACAGCTGCGTGGGATTTGGCAGCAGACCGCCTTGCGTTGGTCTTTTACGAAATGATATAGGTGCCGGTCGTTCAGAAAGCAATGGCAAACAAAAAGCTGAAAATCCTGGGTTTGGCTGCGGCGTCCTGTAAAGGATATGCAGCTAGTTTAATAATAATAGTATCATTTTATAATACATATGATTCTTGTATGTTCATAGTACATGTACAATATAAGGTATATCAGCCTTTAGGTCAGAATGGTCGAACGGATAAGAACGTGTGTTCTTAAACACCCTTACTAATGCCGAGGTAAGGGGTTTAACCCCTACACTAGACAGTTGGACTAAAATGTTGACCTATCGTCCTTGACTTGGAGACGTAAATTACAAGTATCCTCTGAAGTCGGAGTGGGTTCGCCTGATGGCAAGGGACACTGTTAATAGGAAAAGCTAATCCGCACGCAAAATTCAGTCCAACACTACTAGAAGTAGTGGATATGGACTACGCTTGAATTCAAAGCGAGCGGGCGCAATAATAAAAAAAAAGAAGAAGAAGAATAGATCTCAGCCTGGACAAAAACTGGCACAGATATATCATCACGTCTCAGAAACAAAAATACTTTGACCACACAGAGGTAAGCGTGGCTAAGAGGTATCACTTTCTCATCATACACCGGTCTGTCGGAGTACCTCAAAACATGCCGACTGCAATGTATGGGGCACGTGACAATCTAAACGCTTGGCAGCCGAATTGGGGACACGTAAATGACAAGAGCCGGCTTCGTGGCTTAGAGGTTATGACTTTTCTCCGTAATCTCGTATACTCTCGTCGGTAACGTGATGACGGTGAGAATCAGCATGTGGTTCGATTCGCATCGGTAACTTACGGGGTATGTGAGCCGGCGGCTCAGAAAGCAATGGCAAACTACTGAGCGTAATCTTGCCAAGAAATCAACATACAGCTGAAAGATGCTGGTGTTGACAGCAATGTCCTGTAAAGGTTATGACCAAAAAAAAAATGACAAAAACCTCCGAAGTCGCAGTGGGTTCGTCTGATGGCGAGAGACACTTGTAACGGGGTTTGCTAATAATCCTCGAACAAAATTAACCCAGTGCATTCACCAGTGGTAACAAAATCTAGACATAGTTCCATGTGTGTGCAATACGCTAGATTTGATTGCGAGCGAACTCAATTAAGAAAACAAAAAGAAATACCAAAAAAAAAACATTTTTGTTTTTAATGAGAGAGAAGACGAAAGAAGAAAAATGAAAAAAAAAAAAAATGACAGAATGACAGTCTGCGAGATTCGAACCAGGAAAAACACGCTCAAATAGATCAGCACGCTTCGGAAATAATAATAATTTGGCCTCATCAAAGTCCACACTTGTTTGAAAAGGACAAAAATGGAAGACGAGGTTTAGTTTAGTCGACGGATCAACATCTCGGCACACAGGTGTAACCCATAAGTGCTCCGTCTCGGCACACAGGTGTAACCCATAAGTGCTCCGTTCTACTCCTAACTCAAGCCTGAGTCCGGAGAATCCCAACTCAGAGCACGAACTCCGTAGCACCGGCGAGGATCCTGAAATACTCTGGGTAGATTTTTAACCCGAAATTTTGCCCGGGCAGCGCCGTTAGGCTACTCTTTTTCGATTTCCAACTGCCAAGGGATTTTTTAACGCGCCCAACAATACACACGAGCGTCCGATCTCACTACCCAGAGACCAGGGGAAATTTTTTTTCTAGAAGTCCACGTGAACAAATCCCGGCCCTCATCGGGGTTTGAACCCGGGACCTCCAGAACTTGAGGGGACACTAAACATCAAGACCACTCGGGAGCAGACCAGCCTGACGGTGGACACGGGATTAAAGTAAGCCTAGAAAGGAAAATATGTTAGTTAGTCAGTCAGTCAGTCAGTCAGTCAGTCAGTCAGTCAGTCAGTCAGTCAGTCAGTCAGTCAGTTAGCTAGTTAGTTAGTTAGTTAGTTAGTTAGTTAGTTAGTTATTTAGTTAGTTAGTTAGTTAATTAGTCGACAGATCATCCTCATTGCACATCGAACCATTCAGTCCATAAGTGCTCGGATCCCCTCCTCAGAAAATCCCGCAGCATGTAGCGGCTAACGACACCAGTTCTGTGTTGGTTTATCAATCTTCTTTGGCTTCCTGCGTAGTGTTCTTGTTTGGCCACCCCTCTTTTAATTTGCTGTTCTCGCAGTCTGGCCATGGTTGTAGATTCACAGTCATCACTTGGTTCTCGCAAAAGTCTTACTTCTCGTAGAGCATTCAGAATGTCAGCCTGGTCCATGGCGCCTCCGCCCTCCACAGTAGCCTTACCTGCGAGCTAGGAAAATATGTAAAGGCAGCGGAACTAAAGTGGGATCCAGAGTCTGTGGTGAGCCCGATGATCTACAAGGGATCGCTACACGGTCATGGATGTTAGAAGCTCGGGGTATCTTCGTTGTCTTCAGGCAGCTTCTGTGTTTGTTGCTTGCTTGCTTGATTCAAAAACTAAAATTACAAATTCGGCCACGTTCAACCTGCGTCTTCAGCATTGGTTAGAGTTGAGGTCCATGATTTTTGTGGGTTTTATCCTGTTTTTGTCTGTGTGCTCTTACGAGTGAGTCCTGACTCGGACTGGTTGTATAGGTTTTTATGTCTGTGACGTCAGCTAGGGAATTGGTTGGCGAAGTTGTCCTTTGTTCCCGTCTCCTCTGGTAGTTTCTTTGGTTAGTGAAGGCTCCTGCTCTTCTGGCTCGACTGGTTGCAGTCTCTTATAAGGACTTTTTATTTGGTCTTTTTGCCTCCATTTTTTGTGTATTGTCTGAAGAATCTTTTTGATGTTTTCATTTTTATCTATGCGAATTTTTTCTCTTTCGAGTTTGGGTTTCTGCTGCTTTCGTTTTCTTCCTCCGTGGTCAACCACGGGAAGAGCTCTGTGCCATCTATATAGTACCCATCGGGATACTCTGGGTGTTCGTCATCATAGTCTATATCTGGGTATTCAACAGAGATATGTCAGTACATTGGTTGCCCCTTGAATTTTTGGGGCTTCTTGTTTTCCTTTTCTTCCTTGCGCCTTCTGAATTCCTTGAGTCTGAGTTCCTCTTTCCATTCGTATTCTGCATTCTGCTTAAGGAGAAGCTCCATTGGAAGTACAGGTGTAAGCCATGGTGACCACGGGGTGTCCTCTGTGCCGTCGTCATGGTGTTGCTCTAGGTTTTCTTCAGAGGCTTGGTGGGATATTGGTTTCCCCTTGATTTTCTTGGGTATCGTGGCTGGGCTGCTGGCTTCAGCTTGCGGTTCCGGCTCGGTCTTTTGTTGGGTTTCATCTTGCGGCTTCTCTATGGTCTTTTCCGTGGTTTCTGCTGGTTTATTTTGGATTAGCCCCCTTTCAGTTTTTAGCACTTCTCTCTCTCTCTCTCTCTCTCTCTCTCTCTCTCTCTCTCTCTCTCTCTCTCTCTCTCTCTCTCTCTCTCTCTCTCTCTCTCTGCTCTGATGGCTTGTATGATCTCTTCATTCTTCTCTGTCGTCTGCACCACAAGCTCCACCTCTTTTTTGATGTTTTGCTGCATCTCCTTTATTTCAGCAAGCAGTTTTTCAATGTCGCTGGTTGGTGCCGGTGTTTGAAGTAGCTTGATTTGTTTCTTAGCTCGTCAATCTAGTCTTGCAGTTGAGCTCTTTCAGCTTGTGATATACAGTGGCTGTCTCGCACCTCCGCATTGCTTCCTTGCATGGTGTCTTTGTGGTAATGGCGATCTATAAGACGTTTCTGTGTCTTTGGAGGTACGGACAGCCTGTTCCATGCTTGCCAAGACAGTTGACGCACTTTCTATTGTCATTGGGCGCTCGAAAGTCCTTGTCCTATTTGGCCAGTGGACATTCCTTGAAGGCGTGGTGTTCGGCGTAGTATCTGCAGATCTCTGTCTTGCTGCGGCATGTTGTTCTGCTGTGACCGGCCCTCTTGCATCTTGAGCATTGAGTGATCCTTGGAATGAATTTTTCAGGCTATTGCGCTTTCTTGTTTATCGATACCTGGCTTGGTATTTCGCTGTCCTTAGTCGTCGCTACCGCTAGCGTGGTAGGGATCTTGGAGTACGTTAGTATCCGCTCCGCCCTCAAGATTCGGATATGGAGATTCTCCATTTGTAGCTGCTTCTGGATCTGTTCATCTGTCAGCTCCACCTGGATACACTTGACTACCCATCTGATCGTCTGTGAGTCGGTGGTTCCGACTCTGGTGTATTTCTCCTCACTCTTCTTCTTAGCTGTCTTGGCTCTTGTCTGTGGTGGGTTGTCGTCGGTCTTCCTCGTGGTAGCTTCGTTTGAGGTTACTTGAGGTTCTTGTTATTTGCTGCATCTCGCAGGCAGGTTCTCTCCGCTCGTCGTCTGTACGGTTTTGGGGGCTCCCACGCTACACAACTTGTGAGTCTGTTGTCTCTTGGTGTTGGTCTTGCAATGTGACACTTTCCTCTCCCGTATCAGGCTTCTTGAACTGTTTGGGTGACTTGTTCTTGATAGCGCTCGCAGTGGGGCACCAGTTTTATACTTCAGGGGACAAGTCGAGTTTGTGTACTCACCGCACCAGTTGTACGCTTCAGGGGACAAGTCGAGTTTTTGTACTCACCGCACCAATTGTACAATTCAGCGGACAAGTCGAGTGTTTGTAGTCACGCACCAGTTTTATACTTGAAGGCACAAGTCGAATTTTTGTAGTCACGGCACCAGTTTTACAACTTTAGCGCACAAGTCGAATTTTTGTAGCCACAGCGTCAGTTTTATACTTCAGGGCACATGTCGAGTTTTGTAGGCACGGCAAAAGTTTTTTACTTTAGGACACAAGTCGAGTTTTGTAGTCACGGCACCAGTTTTGCACTTCAACGCACAAGTCGAGTTTTTGTAGCCAGGAGACCAATTTTATACTATAGGACACTAGTCGAGTTTTTGTAGCCAAGGCACCAGTTTTATACTTTAGGACACAAGTCAAGTTTTTGTAGCCACGGCGCCAATTTTATACTTTAGGACACAAGTCGAGTTTTTGTAGCCACGGCGCCAATTTTATACTTTAGGACACAAGTTGAGTGTTTGTAGCCACGGCACCAGTTGTATGCTTTAGGACAAAAGTCGAGGTATTGTAGCCACGGCACCAGTTGTATACTGTAGGACACAAGTCGAGTCTTTGTAGTAACGGCACTAGTTTTATACTTTAGGACACAAGTCGAGTTTTTGTAGCCACGGCACCAGTTTTATACTTTAGGACACAAGTCGAGTCGAGTAGCCACGGCACTAGTTTTATACTTTAGGTTAAAAGTCGAGTTTTTGTAGCCACGGCACCAGTTTTATACTTTAGGAGCAAGTCGAATTTTGCAGGCGCACAACTTACGCACTATTGGCACAGGGTGGTTACAGTCAGCTGCCTATCCTTTACAGGACGTTGAAGTTAACCCCAGAATTTTTACTTATATGTGATTTTTTTTTAAAGTTTACGTTAAATAGTTTGCCATTCCTTTCACAACGTCCGGCACACATACCATTATAAAGAAAACCAACGCAAAGCGACCTGCTTCAAAATAAGGTGAGCTGTGGTTCGAAATCGGTATCGGTGATTGAAAAATGAGTTCGTAACCCATTGGCCACAGCGCCGGAATTGGAAGATGGTGACGAAAAATAACAGTGCGGGGCTCCATGGAGTCCATATAACTGGAATTGTGGTAGTAGGAAACAGAAAGAGTTAATCAAAATAATGTTTCCCTTTAGTGAATTTGAACAACGAAGACACAAACAATAGATTGCACGATTTATGGCCTGGCATATTTAGCTGAATGTCATCAGATACATACTGCAGAAATTACACAACACAAAGAAAGGTACTTAGATAAATCCTTCAAGCTGAAATATACACATGTTCGCACAGTAATTTCAACTGATTACTACGGTAATTTTAAACTCACTGTCATGTCTTTCTGTTTGTACAAATCTGGCATATGCAGATTAATCATGATGGCTTCTGAAAACCTTAACAAGCGACTATTTTGTGTACATGTTACACAATCAAATGAACAAGTATTATAATGGGAATTTCTGCTCACTGAGTATTAACATTGCGGATGATATCGCGAAACTAACTAAATAACACTAAGACCCTAGTATGGCGATATATACAACTTCTGTCAAAATTATGAGGGGGTGGAGGTGGGTCGGTGTTTTATCATAACTGATATAAATTAATAACATGGGATTATATAAATCGGAGTAGAAGATGGCGGAGGGGGGATGAGCTTGGAGACAACGAAGAGGTGGTTGAAACTAAAAGAAGACGAGGGGGATGAGAAGGAGGAGGAGGAGGAGGAAGAGGAGGAGGAGGATGAAGAAGAAGAAGAAGAAGAACGAACGAACGAACGAACGAACGAACGAACGAACGAACGAACGAACGAACGAACGAACGAACGAACTTTATTTTCAAAGGGTTAAGAATTGGGCATGCAGGCACGTCTGACATTCTGCCCTTCTTCTCTATTTCCTCTCATACATTATTTTATTCAATATCACTTATGAAGCTAATCTTAGGCAACTAAAGAACACTAAGCATTAAAACGCATGGAAAATAATCAATAATACATGACTCACTGAGGCAATGGTTAACGTGGGCTTTATATAAAGAAAATGTAACGTACCATATATATATGGGCATGTTGATTGGCTAGTTGTGTTTGAGATACTTTTTCATTATTATTGTTATTTTAGGGGGGGGGGGGGCATGTAGTATGTACTGAGGTAGTGTTCGAACAGGTTGCGACTGTATGTGTAATGATTGGTGGTGTCTGTGATTTCTTGTGGAAGCTTGTTCACAATTGAGCGGCAGAGTATGCTAGGCTTGTTTTATATGAGTCTATCGTAGGCTTAGGGACATGAAGTATATTTAGTCGTTTTCTATGTCTTGCATTATATTTGAAAACTTTCGAAAGGTAGCTTGGATTAGTCTGAAATAGGAGTTTTATGAATTAGTTTAGCCTGATTAAAGATGAAGCCTTTATGGGGTGGCAGTAACTGAAGACATTCAAGTAGGTTAGAATATTCGGTAAGCTTTTCACCCTTATTTAAACGCACTGCCCTTTACAGGAGTGAATAAATGCGTATTGTTATTGATTTGGAGCATGCATCCCAGATTGTGGAGCAATAATCAATATGTGTTTGTACGCGGGAGGTATAGAATATCTTTCTTGGCGTTTTCGTCAAGGAAATTTTATATTTTGGCAAGTTGGTATACCTTTTTTGGCTATTTATTTAACGAGAGTATGACCAGGGAATTAAAGCATTTTAATCAACGATAAGACCCAGTGCCTTGTGCTCGGTTACATTTTCTACAGGGGTGCTACCAATTTGCAGCTGAAGAGTTCTTTGCGAGTTTAGAGTGTGAAGTCTTTGCCTGGTTGCTATTAACATAGATTTTGTTTTAGAAATGTTAATTTGCCTGTGGTTTGCGTGACTCCAGTTAACTACACTGTTTATTTCCTATTGCAAGGATAATAATAGTGACAATGTAATCAGTAGCGTTTGTATATACTGTGCAGTCGTCTGCAAATAGATCGCAGGGCGATGGAATATAGATGAAGATCATTTATATAAATGGCAAATAACAGAGGGCCAAGTATAGACCCCTGAGGTACTCCAATATTAATGATGATGGCTTGAGATAACATTTTATTGTGTGATGCTACTTGTTTTTGGTCTAATAAAAATGATTTTATTAATGTCACTATATTAAAGCTTACTTTCAAAGTTTCTGGTTTAAAAAAAAAATTAGAATAGTATGATCTATCATATCGAATGCTTTTATGCTTTTCTAATGTCTATAAATAAGGTTCCACATAGAGTATTGTTGTTAATATTCATGTTTGTTAGAGCCGTATGACAAGAATATTTTGGCCGACACCTGACTGATTGTCAAATATTAGTTTGTGGCGAATTAAGTTTTTCTAGTGCTTTTCTAGTGGTTTGGATAGTGCGGATAATATGGAAATTAGCCTAAAGTTACTCATGAGACGATCGTCTAATTAACAAGTTTTTAAATGAGGATACACTTTAACAATGTTAAAGGCTGATGGAAGTGACCTGTTGTGAGACATTGGTTATATATAAAAGTTAGTAACTTGCAGATCGCCGGTGCAGCGTAGCGAAGGAACCGATTACCATTTCATCTAGTCCTAATGAGTTAATGTTTTGTTTAGGTTACTGAGATAAGTAAATACTTCAGTGGTCGTCATTAGCGGTATGTTGGAGGGAATGTCTCTATAGCATTTGTTCTCACAAAATGGTGGCAATGAAGAATTGCCATGAGGACAATCTGGTATTAAAGCCTTCAATTGATTTACGGATTTAAAATGGTTAAATCGGATTTAAAAGAAAAAAAAACTACTTAATTGTGCACACATGTAACCTGATTTAATGGTAATAATTGTGATGACTTGTGTTTATTTGTCAAGGTATTAATTGCTTTCCATATATCTTTTGTATTGGCTTTATCTATTATTAAGATCTTAAAATAGTTTTTCTTTTCCTTTCGAATAACATATGGAAACTTTGTTTCTCACACTACAGTACGTAGTTATATCTCTATTTTTATGTGCCCGAAAGTCCTTGTCTATCAAGCCTATGTCCTTACTACTCTTCTTTATGGCAGTGAAACCTGGACAACTTACTCACACCAAGAGAAACGTTTAAACAGCTTTCATATGCGGTGTCTGCGAAGAATTCATGGTATTACGTGGCAAGACAAAATCACAAATACTGAAGTATTGGAAAGATCAGGTTGTGAAACGGTTTATTCCATGCTCAGTCTTCGTAGACTTAGATGGATAGGACATCTTAGGAGGATGGATGGTGGTAGAATACCAAAGGACATCTTTTTTGGTGAATTACAGATGGGTAAGAGATCTCAGGGTCGGCCTCTACTACGATACAAAGATGTGTGTAAGCGGGACATGATTGATACAGGCATTGATAATGCACATTGGGAGCAAGCCGCCACTGAACGTGTTGCATGGAGGGCAAACATCAGAAATGGAATAAAGACAAAGGAGAAAATTATTGCAGATAAGTCACACACCGAGCGTGTGAGACGTAAGATGGTGCATGATGGTGGAAATGACCACGTGTTCACATGCACCGACTGTGAAAGGACATTTACAGCGCGAAATGGCCTTATTAGTCACAATCGCTACCGCCATAGGTAAAAGTTATTATGCCCTTTTAAAGCACAAACTATCGTCTGTCAAGACGGCAAGGTGCCAATATATATATTAATGTGCCCTGTCCCGGTCTCTCATAATTTCAACTACCCCCTGGGTGATCCACGGGAGAGTAGTGTAATGTTTAACTCGAACTTTCTTAAATGGAAGATGCTTATCAAATACACTTAGAAACGTCTTCAGCCAGTTGTCTAGAGCATCATCTGGGCCAGGAATCTGATAGACATAGTCCAGAGATGAGTTGAGCAAGTCTTGTAAAAGGACATCCTGATTGAAATGTTTATCATTTCTATATTTTATACCTATGTGTTTGTGTTTCGGAGTTTTTGGTACCCCTTTACGACCACGTGCATCACATTGGGTAGTGATCGCTCATTACATTAATAGGTTACGTAAATTCTGTGATGTTGTCAGCACATATAGTATAAATGTGATCTATAAGTGTAGCACATGAGTTGTTATTCTAGTGGCTTGTTTGACTAACTGTTGGACGTTATATGACTCTTTTCTGTTTTGACATGTTTTGTTTGATTTGTTAATGTCTATTTTGAAGTCTCCTTGCAGTATGATTTCTCTCGCATTACTAAAGACAACATCCATCCTAGTGGTGAATTTGTCAACCAGATGTTTCCTGCACTGGGATTTCAATATAGATAGCCAATTACTATTGGTATGCGATTTTGAAGTTTAACCTCAAACAACACACACTCAATCTCACAGATTTCAAAATCTAGCCTGCGGTGGACTTTAAGCGAACTAGAAATATAAACTGGAATACTCGTCTCTTGTTTCTGATAAGGATCTCTTCTAATAAATTTAAAATCTCTGATAGCGATGTCATCATCTGAGATGTTACCATTTAATCGTCTTTCACTAACGCAAAAAATGTGAAAATGTTGGTTAAGTATAAGTGATACTTCGGGCAGCTTCCATAATAGATGGCAGATAGTTAAATACCCGAGTCTGATCCCAACTTTACTGAGCCAGTATTCATACTTATTAAGGTGTCATATTATATATATATATATATATATATATATATATATATATATATATATATATATATATATATATCAGGTGAGTATCATATTATATAACAATACTTATTAGACATTTCACCAATGCGTAATCATAAATTTTTAAGAACGCAAAATGAAGAAGAAGAAGAAGAAGAAGAAGAAGAAGAAGAAGAAGAAGAAGAAGAAGAAGAAGAAGAAGAAGAAGAAGAAGAAGAAGAAGAAGAAGAAGAAGAAGAAGAAGAAGAAGAAGAAGAAGAAGAAGAAGAAAGAAGAAGAAGAAGAAGAAGAAGAAGAAGGAAGAAGAAGAAGAAGAAGAAGAAGAAGAAGAAGAAGAAGAAGAAGAAGAAGAAGAAGAAGAAGAAGAAGAAGAAGAAGAAGAAGAAGAAGAAGAAGAAGAAGAAGAAGAAGAAGAAGAAGAAGAAGAAGAAGAAGAAGAAGAAGAAGAAGAAGAAGAAGAAGAAGAAGAAGAAGAAGAAGAAGAAGAAGAAGAAGAAGAAGAAGAAGAAGAAGAAGAAGAAGAAGAAGAAGAAGAAGAAGAAGAAGAAGAAGAAGAAGAAGAAGAAGAAGAAGAAGAAGAAGAAGAAGAAGAAGAAGAAGAAGAAGAAGAAGAAGAAGAAGAAGAAGAAGAAGAAGAAGAAGAAGAAGAAGAAGAAGAAGAAGAAGAAGAAGAAGAAGAAGAAGAAGAAGAAGAAGAAGAAGAAAGAAGACGAAGAAGAAGAAGAAGAAGAAGAAGAAGAAGAAGAAGAAGAAGAAGAAGAAGAAGAAGAAGAAGAAGAAGAAGAAGAAGAAGAAGAAGAAGAAGAAGAAGAAGAAGAAGAAGAAGAAGAAGAAGAAGAAGAAGAAGAAGAAGAAGAAGAAGAAGAAGAAGAAGAAGAAGAAGAAGAAGAAGAAGAAGAAGAAGAAGAAGAAGAAGAAGAAGAAGAAGAAGAAGAAGAAGAAGAAGAAGAAGAAATTGATTGTTTGATTGATTGATTGATTGATTGATTGATCTTGAAGAAGAAGAAGAAGGAGAAGAAGAAGAAGAAGAAGAAGAAGAAGAAGAAGAAGAAGAAGAAGAAGAAGAAGAAGAAGAAGAAGAAGAAGAAGAAGAAGAAGAAAGAAGAAGAAGAAGAAGAAGAAGAAGAAGAAGAAGAAGAAGAAGAAGAAGAAGAAGAAGAAGAAGAAGAAGAAGAAGAAGAAGAAGAAGAAGAAATTGATTGTTTGATTGATTGATTGATTGATTGATTTAGAAGAAGAAGAAGAAGGAGAAGAAGAAGAAGAAGAAGAAGAAGAAGAAGAAGAAGAAGAAGAAGAAGAAGAAGAAGAAGAAGAAGAAGAAGAAGAAGAAGAAGAAGAAGAAGAAGAAGAAGAAGAAGAAGAAGAAGAAGAAGAAGAAGAAATTGATTGTTTGATTGATTGATTGATTGATTGATCTTGAAGAAGAAGAAGGAGAAGAAGAAGAAGAAGAAGAAGAAGGAGAAGATAAACCATAAATCCGCCATTTAATCAGGATTTATCAAGTGAATCAAGGCACCAATACTTGAAGCTACTTTAAAAACTTCAAAACAAAAAGTCTTTAGAAACAAATATTGCGATAAACCGAATATTAATAACATGGTACACTTCATCAACCATAACTAAGTATATTCTTACAGCCGATAAAACATTATGAAAGCATAATAAATTGGTATAAGTTGACGTACTTATGTATAGCAAGGAAATCAGCACAGATCTTTACATTAAACAAAATTTATGACTCACGCGGCGAACCATAATTATGCGGTGGTTTAAAAAGTATGATGAAGTCAAATCAACGAGTGTAATCCACATTATCACAATGAATTAGTTGGTATAATCCATTGATGCATATAGTTGTCCTGTAGGCGGTGAGAGGGAGGAGAAGGTAAAGTGAGCAAGAATGTGAACACGTGGTAAGCGTTGCACGCATATAAAACGGAGGCTGATAATGAGTAATAAGTACTTTTGTATAGTTACGGTGCGTTCACAAATGTTTGCCATAATTCACGTACAATCTTTTTGAAAAGAATCTGTTGCATCGTTATGACAGTTTCCCTGCCGTCTTATATTTACTCCTACCCTAGGAATGCTAGTGGTTAACGTCGTTCTCCGTAATCCCGTATATCCACATGAGGAACGTAACCTGCGCGAGAATCGGTAGTGGTTCTCGCCACCTTGGTAACTTACGGGGTATGTGAGCCGGTCGCTCAGAAAGCAAGAAATCAACAACCAGCTGAAAGATGCTGATGTTGACAGCGATGTCCTGTAAAGGATATATGGGTGGGGGGAGGCGGGGGGACCCTAGGAATGTGTCTTTGATAGATCCTATGGGAATTGAAATCATGAAAAGCGGCGAAATTTCTTTTATATTTTGGCAAAAATGTATTGAATGCAAGCTCACAAATTTGTTTTACGGTAATGCACGTCAATTTGGGTAACGACGCAAGGCACCCCTGAACACCGCCGTTCCACTATGAGATATGCTTCTCATAAGGAAATTCTTGTGCACCACTGAGAATATTCACTACTGAACACTGATGTTTCCGTGTGAAGATGTAATACATTTCATAGTATGCACTTTATCGCTGACCCGTAAATTATATAAAGTATATAAATACATATTGAGATCTGCCGTACAATCTTCAGAACAAAAATGTGTTTGTTGGGTGTACATAATGATAAGGTTATATGCTAAATCTCATTATGTTCCCCTCAGTTGGTTACTGTAAAAAAGGCATAATTACTACAACCCATGTCAGGACCAAGGGTGGAGTTATACCTTTGCATAGCACAAAGCCTGGTCTGAATTGTAGAGACCGTTTGTTGCCCATGCAGTATGATCCATCTAGTTTACTCCATGGGAAAGGTAAAACCAAAACATCTGGAACAAGACAAGCTGCAGAAGCTACCGAATCAGCAAAGCAATGCTCTAACTGTCGCCTGTCGGAGCTTCGATCCTAGACCAGTTGGCTTTCAAAGTTTAGGACCTGGTCTGACCTGACATGACATTTAGAATTTAGGTTGCATTTCCTCGCGCTGGGATCAGGACTAGTACCCTCCCAATTGCGCTCCTCCGCTCGAAGCCGTTGGCAGAATGCAGGGCGTCATGTTTCATGAGTGCTGCCCAGCATACGGCTCTCACATAAAGCAGATAGTACCGTCTACTGTCATACGGTAGCTCAGTCATTTCTTACAAGAGCTGACACCACGCAAGCTAACACTTATTTACAAATGTGTCTACCTACACTCCTTCTTATATTGTTATCTATAGTCCACCTGCTATTTATCTATGCAACTGTCTACGTACCTACCTACTGCCTACTTAAGTACGAGCCTAGACACCAGCCTATCACCTATCTAAGTACTAGACCGACGTCCCTTCCTACTGCATAGTGAAGTAAGAATCTACATACCCACCTTCTGCTGTATTAAGTACAAATCTACCCTCATACCTACTGCACACTTAAGTACAAATCTACGTACCTACCTACTGCCTTCTTAAGCATGAACCTAGGTAACTACCTGCCACTTACTTGACTACGACCCTACCACCTACCTACAGCCTATTTAAGTACGAATTTATTTACCTGCTTAATGCCTACCTAAGCATCTTTCTACTATATGTCTAAGCATCAACTTACGTACTTATCATCTGCCTACTAAAATAATAACATACGTAGCTACCTCCTGCCCTCCTAAGAACTTCCCTAGTTACTACCTACCTATATACTTATCTAAATGCTTACCTATCTGTCTACCTTCCCACCTTCATGCCTACTTAATACCTACCTAAGTACATTCACTTATTTCCTTATCTACCTATCTACACATCTACTTAATTATCTTTTATATACGTACCCACATACCAGTTTGAAATCTACAAATCTGCCGTAGAGTTAACCTAATTACCCGCATATCTTCTTACCGGCAACGTGTCAAAGGTGTTACGGACGCAGTTAGTAATCCCGCAAACCGCGTACGATGCTCATCTGCGGGCGATTTGGCAGCAGGCCGCCTTGCGTTGGTTTTTTATGAAATTGTTAAGGGCAGGTCGTTCAGAAAGCAATGGCAAACTACTGCACATAAACTTGCCTAGAAATCACGAACAGCCAAAACAATTCTGGGGTTGACTGGTACGTCGTGTAAATGATATGCAGCTAACTCGTAATCATCATCATCATCATCATCATCATCATCATCATCATCATCATCATCATCATCATCATCATCTTCTGCTTCCACTTTTGCCGTCAAGCACCGTGAGGAAAAATAATTGGCGTTCCAGCGCCCGAAGGGTGGCACTGGATAGTGTCATTCTGTGTGACTGTAGAATGTCTTTGATGTCATCAATCCACTTTCTTTTCGTGTGTTCTCTTGTACTCGTAGCAGATCTTCTTTGATGTAGGCCAGTGCTGATAGTTGATGGTGTTGCATTCTTATTAGATGGCCAAAACATTTGATCTTCTGTCTTTCAATAAATGTGGCATAAGGTGTTGATCCCAATGTCTGTCTAATAAGAACATTTCTTACTCGGTAACGAACGAACTACTTACCTAATTACCTACCCACCCACCCTACTACCTGTTTACATACCTATATGCCTACTTGTCGGACTGCCAGTCTACTTATATGTCTGTCTTTCTACCCATTTATCTAAGTACTTATACGCATCTTTACCTACCTATTTACTTGCTACATACCTACCTCCTTACTACCTCCCTACCTACCTGAGTACATATCTATTCATATGTATTTCTGCCTACATACTTTCTACCTATATGTCTGTCTTTCTACCCATTTACCTATCTAAGTACTTACACGCATCCTTACCTACCTATTTACCTGCTACATATCTACCTCCTTACTACCTCCCTACCTACCTGAGTTCATATCTATTCATATGTATTTCTGCCTTCATACTTTCTTATCCTTCCTACATACCTACCTACTCACATATGTACGATAAAACAAGACATAACAAAATCAAATCAAATCAAATCAAATCAACTTTATTAGGGTCACAAATTGGGCGCGCAGGCCCGTCTTACATTCGGCCCTTCCAATCACTCGTCTTTCGTTCATCAAGAGCATTATACATTTACATAGGAAGAAAAATAAACATTGTGAAATGATTGTTGTAAACATAAACAAGGCTAAATATGGATAAAAATATGTACATAAAAAGTATGTGACTTAAAAGTAGTGTTGCCAGCGTGCCCCCCTCCCCCCACACACACACACCACACACACACACACTCTCTCTCTCTCTCTCTCTCTCTCTCTCTCTCTCTCTCTCTCATTCACTCTCACTCTCACTCATTCCCTCTCACTCATTCACTCACACACACACTCTCACTCATTCACTCTCCCGCTCACACATTCACTCTCCCGCTCACTCATTCACTCTCACGCTCCCTCATTCACTCTCACGCCCACTCAATCTGTCTCTCCCACTCACTCATTCACTCTCTCGCTCACTCATTCACTCTCCCGCTCACTCATTCACTCTCACGCTCACTCATTCACTTTCCCGCTAACTCATTCACTCTCACTCATTCTGTCTCTCCCGCTCACTCATTCACTCTCCCGCTCACTCATTCACTCTCCCGCTCACTCATTCACTCTCCTTTAACAAGAAAAATCAAGCTAGGACGAGAAAAGATAAGATATACGAAGACAAGACATGACAAGGCAAGGCAGGACAAAACAAGAAATGATAAGACAGAACAGAATATAACAATCCACCAAAATATGTATATGGACAAGATATATATCTATATCTATAAAACAGAGTGTATGTGTGTGTGTTTGTAGTTGGCTATATATTGGATGCGTTCGATAACGGTACATCCGATTGAGATGAAATTTTCTACACGTCTTCCTTTCATTCCTGTGCAACCGACTATAATAGTTTCTTAGTGTAAAATCGACTACTTACTTAATAACATTTAATGTTTCATTTTTCATTATGTAATTTCTATATAGCAGGGGGACTTCACTCTAGAAAAGTTATTTCAAGGGGCATAACTTTTAATAACATTTCTATATACTTTATAGTCATATTGTTGAACTTACTTGCACTATTGTTAAACTCTTTGTCTATAGTTATTTTCAGGCATATGAGTTATAATAAATAATGATATAATCTTTCAGGCATTTTCAAAGTTTTCATAAATATAATGCATAATGCATAACATTGTAACCTATCTTTTTCTGCTTAAAGACGTTATCATCTGTAATGTCTGTGATTAAAAACACATTTATTTAAAAATAATGGATGGTGTGTGGAAGGACATTCTGTTAAGTTACTGTGCGCCAGGAGCTGGGCGAAACCACGCCGGGTCAGATAGATAGACAGATAGTCGGGAACGGGAGCTTATTTGACTATTTATATGAATTAAATGAGATGCTCCCCACCAGGGACTGGGTGAAGCCGGGCCGGATCAGACAGACAGACAGATAGTCGGGAACGGGAGCTTATATGACTACGTATATGAATTAAATGAGATGCTCCCCACCAGGGACTGGGTGAAGCCGGGCCGGGTCAGACAGACAGATAGACAGACAGACAGATAGTCGGGAACGGGAGAGCTTATATGACTACTTATATGAATTAAATGAGATACTCCCCACCAGGGATGGGTGAAGCCGGGCCGGGTCAGCCAGACAGACAGACAGACAGACAAACAAGCAGACAGACTGATAGATAGATAGATCCCCTCCAGGGCCTGGGCGAAGCCGGGCCGGGTCAGCTAGTAGGCCTATACTATAAAGCAAGACACGACAAGATAAAACAAGACACAATAAGATAAAACAACATACAACAAGGTAAAATAAGACAATTGAAGATAAAACATGATACGAAAAGATAAAACGAGACACGTCTAGATAAAACATGGCAGGATAAGTCAAGACAAGAAAAAGGTAAGACAAGACAAGATAACATCAAAATATCATCAATACAAAACATGACATGGCAAGACAGAACACGGTCAGTCACAACAAAAATAATATAAAGCTGAAAAACAAATAACGTATCAACAGAAATAAGGATTTCCACTAAACTGACCTCTGTCACAGCTTTTCTTTTCATCCTTCGGCGACTTTCCTCTCTCGTTTTCGTCATCGCTCTCCGCCTTGTCTTTGCTGTCATCGTCGTCATCCTCGTCGTTGGCTCCTGGTTTATTCCTGGGAGACCATGTCATCTTGTTTTCTTTCTTAAGCCGCCGCCTGGCGTTGGCGAACCACGTGGACACCTTGGGAAAGGTCATGTTTTGAGAGATTAAAGGTTTCGAAATATTTACTTTGATGATGATAATGTTAAAGATGACGATGTTGATGATTGTGATGAAGATGATGATGTATATTATGATGATGTTGATAATGATGTCGGTGATGATGATGTTGATGATGATGTTGATCATTATGTTGACGATGATGGTGATATCTTAACCGAGGAGGTAACGAGTTGTTCCAATAAAGCGGCTTAATTGTATTTACTCGTGACAACGATAATAATGATTCTGATGTTGATGATAGTGATGTTTGTCAGGATACATAATTATTAAAAGTTTGTTGCATATCCGTAACAGGACGTCGCAGTCAACACCGCATTTTTAGACTGTGATTTCTTGGCACGTTTACGTTCAGTCGTTTGCCATTGCTTTTGAACGGCCAGCAGTCATACCATTTTACAAAAACCGACCACAAGGCGGTCTGCTTCCAAATCGCCCGCAGCTGTGTTTGAACGCGGGTTTGGGGGGGGGGGGGGAATCACGAATTCCTTCACTACAAAGCCGACATATAAGTATTACCTATCTTTAATAAATCATGACGTAGGTGACTATTTAAGTAGGTGTCGATATGGGGTGGTGCTTAGGACACCTGAGAATGGAATATATGTGTTGACTGATGGGGCATGAATGACTTGAAAATGAACATGAACGTGTGACGGCAGAAACTATATACACTAATCGGTTTGTGGTAAAAGGTGAAAAGAATGGGTAGGGGTTTATTGGAAAGACAAATGGACACTTTAAAAAAAAGCAATGAATGAATCACCAAAAAAGGAGAAGTAGATTGTGAGCTTTATTAGAGCACGATTACAAGAAACAAAATGGACGTTGCGGTTAAAGCCTTCGTCAGCACAGAACAAACACAAACCGACACACAACTACACGAAAAACACTGCATGAAAATATAAAGGTTACTTCAAACGGTTAACGTGTAATCCCTAATACTGAGCAGACAACACGCGCACAATGGACTGTAAAAATCAACAAAAACCTCCCTGGCAGACCACGAAGAGGAAACGTGAAACATGTAGTAGCAGTTAAAGGGAATGGGCAATGGTGTGTTTGGCTGACAACACTACAACATCTAGCAGGAGAACAGATCTAGAGGCTATGCCGGTATCCATCGAATGCTTGGAAGGCAGAACAATGAGACATGCTGTTTGTGTAAGGAATTCTCTGGGCATGCGTTTGAAAGTGAAAACTGGCGTGTCCAGGGTGGAGTTGGTAGCATTGTTGGACGTGTAGAAGATTGCCAACATATCACGAATTGTCGGAAATGTAAATGGGAGGGGCAATGAACAGAATGATAGATTGGCTGTCGCTGTCGCTCTAATTGAAACCATACTTTATAATTAAATTGATGAAGCTGTCCCATCTTTTGCCACCTTTTGCTATCTCCTACAGCTCCCGCCATGCCCTTCCAATATTATTCATCTACGTCTGTAATTCTATTCTTCGTGCGTGTTTAGTTCAATAAGCGTCCCGGACTCCGTGTGGCTTACTCTGCAAGCGATATGTCTCTTATAGAGGCGTTTACTGACCTCTTGCTTGGCTGAGTAATTCTTTTATTTCTTAATGTGACTTATTTTTGGTGGGTTTGGACTTTGTGGCTGAATGTTTGTACGTGATGAAGTTGTCTGGTCTACAAGGTTTGGCGCCTGACCCTGCAGCCAGTAGGGTTAGGATTGGCTAGTCTCTCACAGGAGGGGTGAACAGTCAAAATTAGTGGCCTCCCGATGACACGCAGACTACACAAGTCAACCTCAGCTCCTCGTTGTGTAGACCGGGAAACCATGACCGCGTGGTCATGTTCCGACCGGGCTCTGGCTCGCCAGGGGGTCTAACTTCCCTTGGTCAGAATTATTTGTCCTAAACCTACGACTGGGCAGCCAGCCGGCAGGGGATTTTCATACTGTTCATAGACAAATTAAGAAGTATAATAGGACAAAGCCCATAAATGTGCAGTCTTCCGTTGTTTATGCTTCACTTCGACACCACAAAGTACAAGAGGAACAATATGGGATAAGACGAGATGAGAAGATAAGCTGGAGTAGTCTGCCCTAAGCACAACCCTTCCTTGGTCGTCTACTATGGCATGTATTTTGTGTGCAGTGTTACTATTCTTTGTTTCCTTGCGGACCCCTTCAACACACAATCTCGATCCCCAATGTTCAGGATCAACTATATTGATGATATGCATTCACCCAAGTCCACCAGCAAAGTATGTCTCGGTCTGCCACTGCTTCTTCTACCGACGGCCTTTCCATATGTCACGGTGATTTCCAATGCCTCTCTTGTTATTCACTCCATTAATAATCATCATATACACTGATCGTTTGAAAGACGTGTCCGGTCCGCAACAAAGATACAGATAAGTAACTTTTATATTGATATTTTCATGTAGTGTTTTACATGTTGTTGTGTCGATTTGTGTTTGTTTATTCTGTGCTGACGAAGGTTTTAACAGCAACATCCATTTTGTTACTTGTAGTCGTGTTCAAGTAAAGCTCACTTTATGCTTCTAGTTGTGGGGATTCATTCATTGTCTTCTTGGTACAAGACCACATAACACAATTCCATTCAATAACCGCGGTTCCAACTTCACGGCAAAGGGTCACTCAGTAATGCTCAGTTCCTGTGCCAGTGACTATCACAGCGAAATATGCCAGACCAGAAATCGTGCAATATGTTGTTTATGGCATCTGAGTTTAAATTACCTAAAGGACTTAGCGAAAAAAAAAATTCACACCGTCTCTGTTTCGAAGGCGTTACGGACGCAGTTCGTAATCCCTCATACAACGTTCGAAATACAGCTGCGAGCGATTTGGCAGCATACCCCTTGCCTTGGTGTTTATTTACACAAAAAAGGGTATGAGTCGCGATCGTTCAGAAAGTAATGGCAAACTACTGAACGTAAACTTGCCAAGAAATCACAAACAACCAAAAGAATGCTGAGGTTGACTGCGGCGTCATGTAACTAAATGAATATAATATTTATAATTTATTGACTTGGTTCAAAATTTTCCTGTTTATATCACGTGTTACTGGTATTATTTCTTGTTATCGACCAGAAATTTAAAAAATACAAATGCAAGCCCAGCTATTATTGTGATCCCATGTACTCAGATGTTCAAGCTGACTACTCTGTTAACCCTAAAAGTTAGTTGCACATCCTTTACATGACGTCATAGTCAACCCCAGCATTTTTGGCTGTTCGTGATTTCTTAGCAAGTTTAAGCTCAGTAGTTTGCCATTGCTTTCTAAACGACCAGCACTCATACCATCTTCATTTTAAAAAAAGAACCAACGCAAGGCGGTCTGCTGCCAGATCGCCAGCAGCTGTGTTTCAAACGCGGTGTGCGGGATTATGAAATACGTCCGCAACATCTTTGCCACGGAGCGGGCCTATTACCCCAACTAACGCACTTTTCTAATAAACCGTAAACTGCCTGTTAAGTCCTACATTTGCAATAATTCAAGATTTCCGAATAATGATAATACTAATCATTTATTGCAATTTTGCCAGATCAATCTTTCGACGTAAGCTAATTTTCCACAGCGAAATAGTTGCAATACAGATAATAAATTACCGACACAATAGCTGCTTGATAACTATCTTACAAAAGAGAAATCTACGGGTTTAACACGGTTAATGAAAATATGATAAAATGTTGTACCGTAGAAGTCACATCTGTGACATCGTTTCGAGATTGTAAGACTCGTAATGATCACCTTTTCAACGAGGACGGTACGAGAGTCTTTTCAACTTAATAACTTCACTATAACGGTGGAGTCAGTAAACCGGAGAGAATCAAAACAGCCATTCATTAGTTAATTTTACAAGTATCACAAATAGATTGTCCCGTGACGAACCGAATGAAACAAAACAAATGTAATAAATAGCTTTATTCACATAAAGTCAACTGCTTGGAATGTTAAGAATTGATGATAATATCCGCATGATTGCGACCAAAATGAAGTAAGGGGAATTTAATGAAAGGATATAATGCGAAAAAGGAAGGCAGCTGGAAAGGAAACGTTTGTTATCTAAGATATGGTTAATCAAATGCAAATGATTCTAACAGCTTTAAGTATATCAATAATTACTTGTCTGTCTGTCTGTCTGTCTGTCGGTCGGTCGGTCGGTCGGTCGGTCGGTCGGTCGGTCGGTCGGTCGGTCGGTCGGTCGGTCGGACGGTCTGTCTGTCTGTCTGTCTGTCTGTCTGTCTGTCTGTCTGTCTGTCTGTCTGTCTGTCTGTCTGTCTGTCTGTCTGTCTATCAGGCTGGCTGTCAGGCTGGCTGTCTGTCTATCTATGTCCACCTAACAGTGTGAGTGTCGTTATGGATATGATGGCCTACATGATTTTCTCCCCTTTGGTAGGGTACGGGGTTCTTCTTATGTGAGTGTCTGTCTGTCTATGTCTACATACTTGTGAGGATGATTGTCTATGTCCACATGCATGTGTGGATTATTGTCTATGTCCACCTACCTGTGTGGATGATTGTCTATGTCAACCTACCTGTGTGGATGATTGTCTATGTACACCTATCTGTGTGGATGATTGTCTATGCCCACCTACCTGTGTGGATGATTGTCTATGTCCACCTATCTGTGTGGATGATTGTCTATGTCCACCTAACTGTGTGGATGATTGTCTATGTCCACCTACCTGTGTGGATGATTGTCTATGTCCACTTACCTGTGAGATTGTCTATGTTCACTTACCTGTGAGATTGTCTATGTCCACCTACCTGTGTGGAAGATTGTCTATGTCCACCTATCTGTGTCGACGATTGTTTATGTCCACCTACCTGTGTGGATGATTGTCTATGTCACCTACCTGTGTGGATGATTGTCTATGTCCACCTACATGTGTGGATGATTGTCTATGTCCACTTACCTGTGAGATTGTCTATGTTCACTTACCTGTGAGATTGTCTATGTCCACCTACCTGTGTGGATGATTGTCTATGTCCACCTATCTGTGTGGACGATTGTTTATGTCCACCTACATGTGTGGATGATTATCTATGTCCACCTACCTGTGTGGATGATTGTCTATGTCCACCTACCTCTGAAATTGTCAATGTCCACCTACCTGTGAAATTGTCTATGTCCACCTACCTGTGAAATTGTCTATGTCCACCTACCTGTGAAATTGTCTATGTCCACCTACCTTTGAGATAGTCTATGTCCAACTACCTGTGTGGATGATTGTCTATGTCCGCCTATCTGTAAAATTGTCCATGTCCACCTACCTGTGTGGATGATCGCCTATGGCCGCCTAGCTGTGAAAGTGTCTGTGTCCACCTACCTGAGAGATTGTCGATGTCTATCTACCTGTGTGGATGATTGTCTATGTCCACCTACCTCTGTGGATGATTGTCTACGTCCACCTATCTGTGTGGATGATTGTCTATGGCCACCTATCTGTGTGGATGAATGTCTATGTCCACCTACCTGTGTGGATGATTGTCTATGTCCACCTACCTGTGTGGATGATTGTCTATGTCAACCTGCCTGTGTTGATAATTGTCTATGTCCACCTACCTGTGAAATTGTCTATGTCCATCTACATGTGAAATTGTCTATGTCCACCTACCTGTGAGATTGTCTATGTCCACCTACCTGTAAGATTGTCTATATCCACCTACCTGTGTGGATGTTTGTCTATGTCCACTTAACTGTGAGATTGTCTATGTCCACCCACCTGTGTGGATGATTGTCTATGTCCGCCTACCTGTAAGATTGTCTATATCCACCTACCTGTGTGGATGCTTCTCTATGTCCACATAACTGTGAGATTGTCTATTTCCACCCACCTGTGAGATTGTCTATGTCCACTTATTTGTGAGATTGTCTATGTCCACCTACCTGTGTGGATAATTGTCTATGTCCACCTTCCTGTGAAATTGTCTATGTCCACCTTCCTGTGAGATTGTCTGGCCACCTTCCTGTGAGATTGTCTATGTCCACCTTCCTGTGAAATTGTCTATGTCCACCTACCTGTGATATTGTCTATGTCCACCTACCTGTGAGATTGTCTATTTCCACCCACCTGTGTGGATGATTGTCTATGTCCACCTACCTGTGAGATTGTCTATGTCCACCTACCTGTGTGGATGATTGTCTATGTCCACCTAACTGTGTGGATGATTGTCTATGTCCACCTACCTGTGTGGATGATTGTCTATGTCCACCAAACTGTGTGGATGATTGTCTATGTCCACCTACCTTTGTGGAAAATTGTCTATGTCCACCTATCTGTGAAATTGTCTATGTCCACCTACATATGAAATTGTCTATGTCCACCTACCTGTGAGATTGTCTATGTCCAAATATCTGTTTGGATGATTATCAATGTCCACCTACTTGTGTGGATGATTGTCTATGTCCACCTATCTGTGTGGATGATAGTCTATGTCCACCTACCTGTCTGGATGATTGTCTATGTCCACCTACCTGTGAAATTGTTTATGTCCACCTACCTGTGTGGATAATTGTCTATATCTACCTACCTGTGTGGATGATTGTCTATGTCCACCTACCTGTGTGGATGATTGTCTATGTTCACCTACCTGTGTGGAGAATTGTCTATGTCCACCCACATGTGAACTTGTCTATGTCCACCTACCTGTGAGATTGTCATGTCCACCTGCCTGTGTGGATGATTGTCTATGTCCACCTATCTGTGTGGATGATTGTCTATGTCGACCCACATGTGAACTTGTCTATGTCCATCTACCTGTGAGATTGTCATGTCCACCTGCCTGTGAAATTGTCTATGTCCACCTATCTGTTTGGATGTTTATCAATGTCCACCTACCTGTGTGGATGATTGTCTATGTCCACATACCTGTGTGGATGATTGTCTATGTCCACCTATCAGTGTCTGGATGATTGTCTATGTCCACGTACCTGTGAAATTGTCTATTTTCTATGTCCACCTAACTGTGTGGATGATTGTCTATGTCCACCTACCTGTGTGGATGATTGTCTATGTCCACCTACCTTTGTGGATGATTGTCTGTGTCCACCTAATGTGAGATTGTCTATGTCCACCTACCTGTGAGATTGTCTATGTCCACCTACCTGTGAGATTGATATGCCCACCTACCTGTGTGAGTGTCTACCTGTCTATGTCCACCTAATTGTGTGAGTGTCATTCTATCTATGTCCTCCTACCTGTGAGATTGTCTATGTCCATCTACCTGTGACAATGTCTTATATCCACCTACCTGTGAGATTGTCTATGTCCACATTCCTGTGTGTGTGTCAGTGTGTCTATGTTTACCTACCTATGAGATTGTCTATGTCCGCATACCTGTGAGATAGTCTATGTCCACATACCTGTGTGAGTGTCTGTCTACGTCCACCTATCTGTGTGAATGTCTATCTATGTACACCTACATGTGTGAATGTCTGTCTATGTCCACCTACATGTGTGAATGTCTGTCTGTGTCCACCTACCTGTGTGAATGTCTGTCTGTCTATGCCCACCTACATGTGTGAATGTCTGTCTATGTCCACCTACATGTGTGAATGTCTGTCTATGTCCACCTACATGTGTGAATGTCTGTCTGTGTCCACCTACCTGTGTGAATGTCTGTCTGTCTATGCCCACCTACCTGTGTGAATGTCTGTCTGTCTATGTCCACCTACATGTGTGAATGTCTACCTGTCTATGTCCACCTACATGTGTGAATGTCTGTCTATGTCCACCTACCTGTGTGAATGTCTGTCTGTCTATGCCCACCTACCTGTGTGAGTGTCTACCTGTCTATGTCCACCTACATGTGTGAATGTCTACCTGTCTATGTCCACCTACATGTGTGAATGTCTGTCTATGTCCACCTACATGTGTGAATGTCTGTCTATGTCCACATACATGTGTGAATGTCTGTCTATGTCCACCTACATGTGTGAATGTCTGTCTATGTCCACCTACATGTGTGAATGTCTACCTGTCTTTGTCCACCTACATGTGTGAATGTCTGTCTGTCTTTGTCCACCTACATGTGTGAATGTCTGTCTGTCTATGCCCACCTACCTGTGTGAGTGTCTACCTGTCTATGTTCACTTACCTGTGTGGATGATTGTCAATGTCCACCTACCTGTGTGAATGTCTGTCTGTCTATGTTCACTTACCTGTGTGAGTGTCTACCTGTCTATGTTCACCTACCTGTGTGAGTGTCTACCTGTCTATGCGCACCTACCTGTGTGAGTGTCTACCTGTCTATGTTCACCTACCTGTGTGAGTGTCTACCTGTCTATGTTCACCTACCTGTGTGAGTGTCTACCTGTCTATGTTCACCTACCTGTGTGAGTGTCTACCTGTCTATGTTCACCTACCTGTGTGAGTGTCTACCTGTCTATGCGCACCTACCTGTGTGAGTGTCTACCTGTCTATGTTCACTTACCTGTGTGGATGATTGTCAATGTCCACCTACCTGTGTGAATGTCTGTCTGTCTATGTTCACTTACCGGTGTGAATGTCTACCCGTCTATGTCCACCTACCCATGTGAGTGTCTGTCTGTCTATGCGCACCTACCTGCGTGAGTGTCTACCTGTCTATGTTCACTTACCTGTGTGAGTGTCTACCTGTCTATGTTCACTTACCTGCGTGAGTGTCTACCTGTCTATGTTCACTTACCTGTGTGAGTGTCATCTTGGTTATGATGGCCAGCATTATCTTCTCCCCTTTGGTCGGGTACGGGTTCTTCCTGTGCTCGTACAACCAGGCTTTCAGGGTGTTGGTGTTCTCGCGGGTGGCGTTCTTCCGCCGAGCTGCACTGTTGATGTCCATAGTGCCATAGCTGTGGGGGTCAAACATTCCAGTGTATTGATTAGCTGCCACATAAGGAAACAGAAGACTGTCAGTGAAGACATCAATGTTACGTAGGTATTGTCATGCCAGATTGGTAAATCACCATCATCATTAAGTTCCATGCCAGCTGGCGTAGGCGTTCATGTCTCTCCATATATCTTGGTCTTTGGTGTCCTGTATCGACTCTGCAGGTGATATTCCTCCATGCCACCGTCTCATTCCATCCAGCATAATTTCTCTTAGTCTGCCTCTTTTCCCCTCGATCTTTCCAGTCGCCACGATGTTCACCAATGCCTCTCTTCCCATTACATGACCAAAGAAACCTGTTTTTCTCTTTCTTATTGTTGTATATAACGTTCTAGTTTCATTAGTCTCTTTCTGGAAATCGTCATTAGTTACTCTGGCAGTCCAACGAATTGGCAACTTTCTTCTTACGAATCATATCTCTGTTACTTCCAATTTCATCCTAATTTGTTCATTTACATACCAAGAATCACTGCCATACAGCAAACACGTTATATATATATATATATATATATATATATATATATATATATAATATAATATTATATATATATATATATATATATATATATATATATTATATATATATATATATATATATATATAAAAGGCAACGTGTGTGGATATGTCTGTATGTATGTCCTTTATGCGTTCGCGGCCCATCCGATTGAGATGAAATTTGCTACACGCCTTCCTCTCATTCCAGCGCTGCCAACTGTCATATTTTTGTTTCTTCTTCCTCCTCCTCCCTCCTCCCCCTCCCTAAATACGTTCGTAAATATTTGATGATGATGATGAAAGAATCCCCGAACCAAAACGCTTGAAAAAGCGAAGAAAATGACGTTACTAAACAGAATCGTCACACGGCAATCATCATCATCATCAAGTGCCGTGCCGGCTGGCGTAGGCGTTCATGGCTCTCCGTAGATCTCAGACTTTGGTTTTCTGGATCAACTCTGCTGCTGATATTCCTCCATGCCACGGCAATATCAATAACAATTCATCTTTTTATGTGTAAGGAAGTTATCTAGAGTCATGTAGAAGGGAAGAACAATTAATGGAAGGACCGAAATCAAAGAACCTAGACGAGTATGAATTCGGAATGGCGAACTCCCCCCTCCTCTCTTCTCCTCCTCCCTCTACCTCCTCCCTCTACCTCCTCCCTCTACCTCCTCCCTCCCCTCTCCTACTCCCTCTACCTCCTCCCCCTTCTCCTCCTTCCTCCCCTCCTCCTCCTCCCTCTTCCTCTCCTCTCCTCCTCCATCCTCCTCCCTCCTACTCCTTCCTTCTTCTCACTCCTCCTCCTTCTCCCTCTTCCTCCTCCTCCTTCTCCCTCTTCCTCCTCCATCCTACTTCCTCCTCCTCCCTTCTCCTCTTCCCTCCTCCTCCTCCCTCTACCTCCTCCTCCTCCCTCTACCTCCTCCCTCCCACCCTCCTCCTCCCTTCTCCTCTTCCTCCTCCCTCCTCCTCCTCTTCCACCTCCTTTCCTTCCTCCCCTCCTCATTCTCCCTCCTCCTCCCTCCTTCCTCTCCCATCCTCCTCCTCACTCCTCTCCTCTTCCACCTCCCTTTCCCTTCCTCACGCTCCTCATTCTCCCTACTCCTCCCTCCTTCCTCTCCCTCCTCCCTCCTCCTCCCTCCTTCCTCCTTTTCCCTCCACCTCCTCCATTCTCCTCTCTCTCCCCTCCTCCTCCCTCCTTCCCCTCCTCCATCCTCCTCCCTTCTCATATCCTCCCTCCTTCTCCCTCCTCCTCCTCTCCCCTCCTCCCCTTCTTCCTCTTCCCCTCCCCATCCTCCCTCTTCCTCCTCCTCCCTCCTCCTCCCTCTTCCTCCTCACTCCTACCTCCTCCCTCATCCTCCTCTCTCCTTCTCCCTTTTCCTCCCTCCTCCTCCCTCCTCCTCCTTCCTCCACATCCCTCCTCCTCCTCCTACCCTATCCCTCCTCCCTCTCCCTCCTCTTCCTCCTCCATCCTCCTCCTCCCTCTTCCTCCTCCCTCTTCCTCCTCCTCCATCCTCCTCCCTCTTCGTCCACCTCCTCCCTCCTCCTCCTCCTCTCTCCTTCTCCCTCCTCCATTTTCCTCCTCCTCCTCCTCCCTCTACCTCCTCCCTCCTCCTCCTTCCTCAAACATCCCTCCCTCCTCCCTCTTCCTCCTCCTCCCTCCTCATCATTCCTCCTCCTCCTCCCCCTCCTTCTCCTCCCTCCTCCTTCTACCTCTTCCTCCCTCCTCCTTCTCCCTCCACCTCCTCTCTCCTCCTCCTCCCTCCTTCTCCCTCCTCCTCCTCCCTCTCCCTCCTCCTCTTCCCCCTCCTCTTCCCCCTCCACCTCCTGCGTTCTCCTCCTTCCTCCTTCTCCCTCTTCCTCCTCCCTCTTCCTTCTCCCTCCTCCTCCCCCTCTTCCTCCTCCTCCCTCCTCCATCCTCCTTCTCCCTCCTCCTAATACCTCCTCCTCTCTCCTCCTCCCTCCTCCTCCTCCCTCCTCCTCTTCCCTCCTCCTCCCTCCTCCTCCCTCTTCCTCCTCCTCAATCCTCCTCCCTCCTCCTCCTTCTTCTCTTTCCCCCTCCTCCTCCTAATCCCTCCTCCTCCCTCCTATTCCTCCCTACTCCTCCTCCTCCCTCCTCCTACTCTCTCCGCCTATCTCTTTCTCCCTCCTCCTCCCTCCTCCTCCTCCCTCTACCTCCTCCCTCCTCTTCCTTCCTCCACATCCCTCCTCCTCCCTCTTCCCCCTCCTCCCTCCTCATCATTCCTCCTCCTCCTCCTCCCCCTCCTTCTCCTCCTCCTTCTACCTCTTCCTCCCTCCTCCTTCTCCCTCCACCTCCTCCCTCCTAATCTCTTTTCCTCCTCCCTCCTACTCCTCCCTCCTTCTCCCTCTCCCTCCTTCTCCTCCCCCTCCTCCTCCTGCGTTCTCCCCTCCCTCCTTCTACCTCCTCCTCCTCCTTCTCCCTCCTTCTCCCTCTTCCTCCTCCTTCTCCCTCCTCCTCCCTTCTCCTCCTCTCTCCTCCTCCTCCTCTCTCTTCCTCCTCCTTCCTCCTTCTTCCTCCTCCTTCCTCCTCCTCCCTCTTCCTCCTCCTCCCTCCTTCTCCTCCTTCTCCTCTTTCCCCCCTCCTCCTTCTAATCCCTCCTCCTCCCTCCTCCTCCGTCCTATTCCTCTCTACTCCTCCTCCTCCCTCCTCCTCTCTCGCCTATCTCTTTCTCGCTCCTCCTCCTCGCTCCTCCACCCTCTTCCTTCTCCCTCCTCCTACTCCTCCTTTTTCTTCTTCTTCTGCTGCTGCTGCCGCCACTCCATTTACCCAAGTTAATTTTTTGGGGAATATGTAAAGATCTTTCAAGTGCTCTTTCTAATGCTTTTTGTAAGATGGTCTTCGTTTATCTAAGGTTGTTCTAACCGCAACCAATAAATGATTAGACAGACAGGCAGACAGACAGACAGAGAGGGAGGGACAGACAGACAGACAGACAGACAGACAGACAGACAGACAGACAGACAGACAGACAGACAGATATTCGGGAACGGGAACTTACATGAATTAAATGAGATGCTCCCCATCAGGAGCTGGGCGAAGCCGGGCCGGGTCAGGCAGGCAGGCAGGCAGGCAGCCAGACAGACAGACAGACAGACAGACAGACAGACAGACAGACAGACAGACAGACAGACAGTCGGTAACGGGAACTTATATGACTACTTTACTTATATGAATTAAATGAGATGCTCCACACCAGGAGCTAGGCGATGCCGGGCAGGGTCAGACAGACAGACAGATAGATAGACAGACAGATAGACAGACAGACAGACAGACAGACAGACAGACAGACAGACAGTCGGGAACGGGAACGGGAGCTTATATGACTACTTATATGAATTAAATGAGATGCTCCCCACCAGGAACTGGGCGAAGCTAGTATATATAGTCTGCTAGTATATATATATATATATATATATATATATATATATATATATATATATATATATATATATATATATATATATATATATATATATATATATATAGCAATTAGCACTCTCTTTCTTACATTCAATAACAGTGACTGCATAGTATACTTTTCATTTTCTGAAATGCGGCATTTGCCTGCCCTATTCTGCTCTTAATCTCTGTTGTGCACCTTCCGTCTTATGTTATATATGCCCTAGATATTTAAAATTATCCACTTGGTTAAGAATTTTCCCTTCTATTTCCATTTCATACTTTAATGTCACCTGTTTCTTTGATTCCAGCTTTGTTACTGTTTTCTTGAGATGCAAGGAGAGTCCTTTCTGTGAACTCTCTGTTTAGCGAATGATTATGGAAAAATCGACGTCACAGCATTGCGGGTAAAGATGCTATGTATCTCTCAGCGAACGATGCAATCTTAAGCACAAGGTTTGGATAAAAGTAAACAATAAAAGGCCCTTTTACACTTCTGAAGGTTTATTGGGTATATGATGATAGATCCATTTCAGATGCAATTGTTGGCCTTTGCTTCCAAATAATTTGTCTGGTACCATCTTTAGGTTGGTTCGACGTTGGAGCCCAGTTCAATTATAAACATTCGAATGCGTCCAGTTGCGAATCTAGCCCATGATCCTAGGCCAGTAGGTGAGCATCCATCCACTAAACTACCGCCGCTGCCCTTGATTTGGGTGCTGAATCTCTACCATCATGTGGATGATTTCCCAAGACATTCTTGTAATCTCGAAGCATTGCAACATGGAAACCGTGAACCTCGGGGAAGTGAGGAGAATTCACACTAGCGCCAAATTGTCATCTGATAGACCAGGTGAATGAAGCTCATATTTCTCTGCAAACCTGCACTCCCGAGAAGGCCTTTTTTTCATGAATATTGAGTAATGAATGGGTACACCACAGAATTTATAAAACGCCACAGCTAACAGCCGAAACCAAAACCAGACGAAAGTATAGTCCTCAAACTCAAGGTATGTATCCAGCTAACATTTCGAGGGATGACGTAATGCAACGTCTGCAGGACCGACTCATTACAGCAGCCGGCTGAACATTATATTATGTGCTGTAACTCCAGTTATTAGATACAGAACCGCACCTATTCCCGCACCGGCAGTTAAAGGATCTGTCCCTGTGTACGCCAAATCTAGTTGCATTTACCAGTTCACATGCAGGTGCCAGTCTACCTACATCGGAAGAACAGAGCAGCAGTTGAATAGCAGAGTGGCTGATCACATACCTAATCGGATTGACAAGATACTACACACAGGCGATGGGAGCCTAGTAAGGCCGACACACCACAAACTTCCCGATTTGTCGATTGCATGGCACGTGTTGGAAACCGGCCATGAGATTGATAGAGAAAGTGGTTTTCGCGTGTTGTTTAATACACAAAATAGATTGCAGAAGTCATAATGATTAATCTACATAGGCCAGTTTTGTGCAAACAGAAAGACATGGTAGTCAGTTTAAAATTACTGTGGTAGACAACTGACATTACTGTGCGAACATGTGTATGTTTCAGCTTGAAGGATTCATCTAGTTAATTTACTTTACGTTGTGTGAATTCTGCAGCATGTACCTGACTAGGTGCAGCGAAATATGCTAGGCAATAAATCGTGCAATCTATTGATTATGTCTTCGCTATTCACATTCACTACAGGAAACCATTGTAATGATGAAACTGCTGCTGATAATGATAATCGTGATGATGACGATAATAATGATGATGAAAATAACCACCACTTATTACTCTCCCTCTCCGACAAACAACAACATGGCAACCTACCTGTTGGGGTACGGATGAGGTGACATGGTGGATGGATCGTACGGGTAACACCCCGGGTGTTGTCCCAGCCCTCGCCAAGTCTCGCCCGCCTCCTTCAGCTCGTACGGTGAGTTCTGGGGTGGGGACAAAATCAAGTAAGATTACAGTTAATATCGCTGCACTCCTCACATATTCATACGTACTCAGTGTCTCTTTGCCTCCAGAGCACTCGCATGGACAGCAGAAAAGGAAGTCATACATGGCATAATCAAATCAGATGCCATGAAAGTGCTACAGAAAATTGCAACCGGCAGCTTCCGCTCCGTATGCATAGACAACAATCGGAAGTCTCGTTTCACATTCTTCACCTGGATGTAAACACCCTGGCATGCCGGAGTAAAGGGTGACAAACGTGCTGACTTCCAAATGCCGGTATTTCGGGACTGTGAGACTGCGTTCACTATCCCTAAGTCACAAACGCCGACTGTCCCTCAGCAATACCGAAGCCACGGTGGCCTAGTACTTAGCATTCTTGCCAGCCTGTTGGGTATGTGTTCCAATCTCCATTAAGGCACACTGTTGTTACCCTGCGTCCTATTTCCATCCAACCTAAACCGAGTGCCCTGCAATGTGATGAGATATAAATTCGACCAGTGTGGTAGTGATGACATAACAAACCGAGTGCCTACCGGCGAGTACCTATATGAAGCTATCACCATATACCGAATTCGGAACAAGGCGTGCAAAAGTGTCCTTTATTCTTCCATCTATGGCTACTGGCAAGGGGATCGCTTCATTGCACTGGGTTATATCCCGTAAGGATAGGTCTACTTTCCGTAAAGCGGCCTGCCGAAAGCCTAGCTCAGAACACGACCCGAGGGGTCTGCGAAAAACTGCCCCTCGTGAACCGAATGACAAAGCTGGGAAAAGAGCCCAGTCCTGACAGAACCAGGCAGGCGAGTTAACCACGTCGCCTCGGAAACTCCCATCACCTATGATGCCTGTGGCCACAGTACACTGGTTCACGGTGGGACGCCGGTTCGACGCCTGGGCTTGTCGATTGCCAAAGTAAGGGAAAGACTAGCAACCCATTCCTCCTCGCTCTCCGGACTACAACCAGTGATTTCCCAACTACATCACAGACCCGTAGCAAGAAGTTGCTTCTGAACTGAAAACTGTCTTATAATGATATCTCAGAACTAAAGACGGCAAGACAGAGAAATGGTTACAATGATATCTCAGAACTAAAGACCGCAAGACAGAGAAATGGTTACCACATAAAAGTATTCTTCTTCTGTCCATCAATTCATCTGCCCATCCATCATCCAACCATGTATTCATCCATCACTTTACCCATCCATCCAGTCATTCATCTTTCAGTCCACCAAATCATCCACCCATACAATCCAATCCACCCAATAATTCATCCAACCATCTATCAATCCATTCATCCACTCATCCATTCATGAATCCATCCATCCATCCATCAATCCACAAATCCACCCACCCACTCACACTTCCATAAATCAATCTATCCACAGACCCACGCACCCACCCATCTATACATCTATCTACCCACCCACTCACCCATCGTTCCTTCCACTCACCCATTCACCAACCCATCGACTCATCCATCCACCCACCATTCATTACGTATCCATTCACACACCCACCTACCCATCCACTCACCCATCCTTCCTTCCACTCACCCATTCACCAACCCATCGACTCATCCATCCACCAACCATTCATTACGTATCCATTCACACACCCACCTACCCATCCACCCATCAATCCATCCATTCATCATTTCGTCCACTCACCCATCCATCTACCCATTCACCCACCCATCCATCCACTCATCCGCCCACACATCGATCCATCCACTCACGAACCCACAAATCCATTCACTCCCCCCTCCCATATCCACCCACTCACACACACACCCATCCATCCAGAACCATGCCATTCCCCATATCTCCCCACCACTAACCAGGCCAGGCCAACAACCTTTAAAAACACAACAAGGCGAACTCCAGGTTCTGACAATACAACATTGCCCTCATTGAACCTGCCACACTGAATACACCTGAAGAACATAATTAACGACCAGGTCTGAGACAGGTCAGTCCTGTCTCTGTCACAACTGACCATCAGTAGACCTGGACATAATGGTTTCAGGTAAGTGGGGCGACTTTCAGTGGGTGGGTCAGATGTCGGACACTAATCAATTACTTCCCTTGTGTCTTTGTTTCGCTTGACAACGGAGTCGCAAATATTCCATGTTTGTAAATACGTTGTTTTGTTGTAGAGTCTTGTTACTGCATTGCTTTGTTCTTTTTGCTTCTCTGATGTTGTGATTGTTTGGTTGGCTGGTTGGTTGCTTGGTTGGTTGGTTGGTTGGTTGGCTGACTGGATGGTTGGTTGGTTGGTTGGTTTTCTGGGCGATTGGCTGTCTGGGTTTTTGGTTGGCTGGTTGGTTGATTGGCTGGTTGATATGTTCGCTGATTGGTTGGCTGGTTGGTTGGTTGGTTGATTGATTGGTCTTTTTCTTGTGTGGTTGATGGTTTGGCAGCTTGAATAGTTGGTTAAAAAACTAGATAAAATGTTAACTGGTTATTAAGTTAGGTGGCTGGCTCACTAGTTGGTTGGTTGGTTGTTTGATAGGTTGGCTGGTGGTTGGTTCGTTAATAAACTAGTTACGTTACCTGGCTGACTGGAAAGTTGGTTAGTTGATAAACTAGTTGAAATGTTAACTGGTTGTCACTTTATCTGGATGGCTGGTTGGTTGGTTGGTTGGTTGGCTGGTTGGTTGGTTGGCTGTTTGACGGTTTGGCTGTTGGTTAGTTGACTAGTTGGTTGATTGGTTGATTGGTCTGTTTGTTGTGTGGTTGACTGTTTATATAGTTGATTATTGCTAAATAAACTAGATGGTAGGTTAATTGGTTGTTACGTTGGCTGGCTGGCTGGTTAGTTGGCTGGTTGTTCTGCTGGCTGGTTTCTTGATTGATTAATTGGTTAGTTGGATTCTTGTATGGTTGACTGGTTGGTTGACAGGTTAGTTGGTTGACTGGTTAGTTGGTTGACTGGTTAGTTGGTTGACAGGTTAGTTGGTTGACAGGTTAGTTGGTTGACTGGTTAGTTGGTTGACTGGTTAGTTGGTTGACTGGTTAGTTGGTTGACAGGTTAGTTGGTTGACAGGTTAGTTGGTTGACTGGTTAGTTGGTTGACTGGTTAGTTGGTTGACAGTTTAGTTGGTTGACAGGTTAGTTGGTTGACTGGTTAGTTGGTTGACAGGTTAGTTGGTTGACTGGTTAGTTGGTTGACAGGTTAATTGGTTGACAGGTTAGTTGGTTGACAGGTTAGTTGGTTGACTGGTTAGTTGGTTGACTGATTAGTTGGTTGAGTGGTTAGTTGGTTGACAGGTTAGTTGGTTGACAAGTTAGTTGGTTGACTGGTTAGTTGGTTGACTGGTTAGTTGGTTGACAGGTTAGTTGGTTGATTGGTTAGTTAGTTGACTGGTTAGTTGGTTGATAGTTTAGTTGGTTGACTGGTTAGTTGGTTGACTGGTTAGTTGGTTGACTGGTTAGTTGGTTGACTGGTTAGTTGGTTGACTGGTTAGTTGGTTGACTGGTTAGCTAGTCGATTATTAGGCGAATTGGTTGTTTGATTCCTTGCTTGATTTGTTAATTTGGATAATGGATTTATTAGCCTTTTGCCTGGTTCAATGTTTGCCATGTTGGCTAAGTGACTGAATGACGGGTTGGTTAATTGTTTAGTCGATTAGCTGATTGGTTGGTTGACTGATTAGCTTGTTGGCTGTAAGATGAATCGCCTGGAACACTGTGAGTACTCACTCGCAAAATCTGGGATACTCTATTTCTCCCCCTCCCCAGTCCCTTTCCTTCCTGCAAGAAATCTTACATAAGTATAGGGTTTCCAGGAGATGCAAGACTAGTGACGTAACGGGGTCAAGGGTCAAACTGGCCTTGATGACAAATAAGTAGTGCTTCCGGGGCAGACATTTCTCTAGGTAACGACAGAACAGGGTTAAAGTAAAAACTGTGTGGGAGAGAATGGGTTAAAGTAGCAACTGTGTGGGAGAGAATGGGATATATCAGCAACTGCATGGGAGAGAGAAAGTTAATTGCATATCCTTTACAGGAGGTTGCAGTCAACGTAAGCATTATTTGCTGTAGTGATTTCTTGACAAGTTTACGTTCAGTAGTTTGCCATTGCTTTCTGAACGACCGGCACCTATACCATTTCGTAAAAAACCAACACAATGCGGTCTGTGTTTCCAACGCGGGTATGCGGGATCACGAACTGCGTCTCATCGACACGGAGCAGGTGTGGGAGAAGTCAGTTATAAAAACAACTATTCGATCTGCACAAATATGATTCTCACGTTGTTTGCCCAATATCGGGAGTCTTGGAGACGAATGTTTACGCGGCATGCCTCGCTTTCCAAGCTTCATGGCCAACGTCGTTCGGTTAATGAGAGCAGTTTTCTCGAAGACTACTGGGGGTCGTCGCTGGAGCTACGGAGTTTGTGCTTTGTGCAACGCTTTCAGCAGACCACACTGCGGAGATAGACTGAGGCCTGTGTTATACAATCCGGTGTAATGTAGTCGAGCCTCGTATCTTTTAAACCCTTTTAAACACATCATGCAGTGCCTTGTCGGCTGGCGTGGGCGATCATGCCTCTCCACAAATTAGGTCCCCGACGGCATGGATCAATTCGTGTGTTGACTCCCTTCCGTGCCATGACATAAGACTGTCAATACTATTTTCCCGCTGTCTTCCTCTATCTCTCTTTCCGCAAATCTTTCCGGTTGTCACAACATGTTCCAGTTTTTGTCTTCTCATAATGTGGCTATATAACGATGACCGCCTCTTTCTGATGTTTGTGATAAGTTGCCTTTGCGACTCAGCTTCCCTTAAAACGTCCAGATTGCTCATTTTGGCTGTGCAATTAATTTTCAGCATTCTTCTATAAAACCACATCTCTCAAGGCTTCTATTGATTTGTCTCCTGTTTACTAATTGTCCACGATTCGCAGCAGTATGTTAAAACTGGTTCTATGTAACATGCAAGAACTCTTCTAACTTTCCAGGACAGTAACTTATTGCACAAAACGTTCTTCATTTGATAGGATGCAGTTTTTGCTGGTCCTATTCTATTCTGCCGCTCTCTGTGGCTAAGGGCTTGCGAACGCGGTTTGTGAGCCCATATACCCGGGTTCGAATCACAGCGGTGCTGGTTTTTTCGAAAAAGGTATAGAAGCCGTTCGTTCAGAAAGAAATAGCAAACTACTGAACGTAAAATTTGCCCAGGAATCACGAACAGCGAAAATGCTGGGGTTGACTGCTACGTCCTGTGAAGAACATGCACCTTAATTTTTTTTTTAAATTCTGTTCTTTATCTCAGTGATGCATCTTCCATCTGATGTTAAACACATAGTCACGGGTATTGTTCGAATGTGCAACATTTGTTATCCCTACGGTAATTTTAAATTTAATACGAATTCTTTCTGTTTGCAAATAAAAAACAACAACAACAACAACAAAACAGAAACCAAAACCAAAAAAGAGCGGCTAAAACGAAATGTTTGCGAAAGCGTGGGATCACCTACGCCGCCCGGCCTAGCACGTGATGATGATGGCGGAAACAATACAATCTCCACTACAGGTTGTGGAGTTCCTGAAGACGGCTAAGATTGATTAAGCGTATTCTGGATTGTCTTTGCTGTCGCCCAGGTACAGTTCAAACCAGGGATGTCGATTAAGTCTGACAGTTTGGCAAGGTCGTGTCACAGCTTGAACGATTGAGTTTCTTCTTCTGGGAAAGTATGCTGTGGTAACAGTTTGGGAATATGTAGGTGAACAGTTAAGTGAACAGAGAACCAGAAGTTAGAGCAGTCAGTTAAGTGAATAGAGAATGACAAGTTAGAGAAGTTAGCTAAGTGAATAAATAATCAAAAGATAGAGAAAGACGACAGTTAAGTGAACAGAGAAGCAAAAGTTAGTGACCATAGTTAAATTATCAAAGAACCAAAACATAAAGAACTAAATGTTAGAGAAGGTAGTTAAGTGAACAGAGATCCACAAGTTAGAGAAGATAGTTAAGTGAACACAGAGAACCAAAAGTTAGATAAAATAGTTAAATGGAAAGAGAATCTAAAGATAGAGAAATAACTCAGTTAAGTGAACACAGAATCAAAAGTTAGAGAAGTCAGTTAAGTCAATAGATAATAGAAAAACAGAGAAGATAGTTAAGTGAATAGAGAACCAATAGAGTTAGAGAAGTCATTTAAGCGAATAGAAAACAGAAAATTAAGGAAAATAGTTAAGTGAAACCTACAGTTAGAGAAGTTTAAGTGAAAAGAGCAGTGGTTCTAAACCTTTTTTGGCCCATGCACCCTGTCATCGAATGTTCAGAATGTCATTCCCCCTTTTCGTATTTCCTCCCTATAAATTTACCCCCCACCCCACCCCGCCCCTACACAGTATGCGTAAAAATGGAAGCTAAATGTAATAACACATTCAGAGCAAGTCTAGACGTCTAAATAAAACGTAATTTGCGGGTCTACTTACGTTACAAAACGAATTTAAGAAGGGCGGGAAGTACAGAACCGTAAAGTATGGAGGGAAAAACAATATAAAGTAATCAGTTCTTGTATTAACACGATGGTGAAATAATCTTAATTCTCTCCCCCCCCCCTCCCCCCACCCTCCCCCCACCCTGGAAACCCTAAAATTCCCCCCTGGGGGAAATTCCCCACTGGTTGAGAACCACTGAAATAGAGAAAAGAAAAAATATGAAAGATATTTAAGTGAACGGAGAACCAACAATTAGAGACACACTTTTAAGTGATAAGAAAACTAAAAGCTAGAGATGTCAATTGAGTGAAAAGAGAATAACATATTTTAAAAGTCAGTTAAGATTAAAAGGAACTAAATATATCAGAAGTCATTTAAGTTTCAAAAGAACCATATATTGGAGAAGTCAGTTAAGTTTAAAAAGAGCCATATATTTGAGAAGTCAGTTAAGTTTAAAAAGAACCATATATTTGAGAAGTCAGTTAAGTTTAAAAGATCCATATATTTGAGAAGTCAGTTAAGTTTAAAAAGAACCATATATTTGAGAAGTCAGTTAAGTTTCAAAAGAGCATATTTGAAAGTCAGTTAGCTTAAAAAAAACACATATTTAGAAATCAGTTAAGTTTGAAAAGAAATATATTTTAGAAGTCATTTTGTTTTAAAAAAACCCTATATTTGAGAAGTCAGTTAAATTCAAAGAACCTTATATTGAGAGATAAGTTTAAAAAAAACCATATATTTGAGAAGTCGTTTGTTTTTAAAAACCACCAATATTTTAGAAGTTAGTTAATTTTAGAAAGACTAATATTTCAAAATCAGATTTTTAAAAAATAAATGTTTCAGAGTCAGATTAGTTAATAAGAACCATATTTTTGAGATCAGTTAAATTTGAAAGAACTATATATTTGAGAAGTCAGTTAAGTTTGAAAAGAACCATATATTTGAGAAGTCAGTTGAGAGAAAAGAGAACTGACGTTAGAAAAGTCAGTTAAATGAAAACACAACCACAGGCTATAGAAGACAGTTAACTGAATAGAGAATCTGTGGTGATTCTAAAGTTCAAATAAAAGCACACAAAATATGAGGAGACGGCTCACGGAAACGAGAAAGATATTGAGATATCGGCAAACGTTTCGACCCAAGCTTCATCAGCTCACGGAAACGAGAAAGACATTGAGATATCGGCAAACGTTTCGACCCAATCTTCATCAGCGAAAAAAAACAAACAGATAAAACCAACGAATACTTATCTCAGCTTCTGAAAAGTAGTCCGATCAACACAAAAACTAGAAAGGGGTGCGAGAAACGGTGTTTCTATTAGGTTGTTTCAAGTTTGCGGGATTGTTCAGTGATTATCTTTTGCGGTTGGTGTTTCAGGTATGGGACGGCTTCATTCGTTCATTATTTCTTTCTTTCTCAGAGTCTGTCTGCTTATTTCCCACCCCCTTTCAAAACTGACTGGCACCTTGCCTCTTGACAGACAATACTTTGTAAAATGAAGTTACACCTCTCCATAACACAAAGCCTAGGTTGAACTTAGAAATCATACGTTGCCTGATCCCTCTCTCGGCCTACCTTGTTTACTCCAGATGCAAGGTAACATCAATACTCATGGAACAAGACAAGCTGCAGAAGTTGCATGTTCAGCAAAGTATTGCTATAACTGCCCGCCTGTCGGAGCTTCGATCCTAGACCAGTAGCCAACCAAGGCTTAGGGTCTGGTCTGCATGCCATGACATTTAGTCTTTAAGTTTTAAACCTATTTGTTGTTTTATTCTGTATTTGTTTACTTTTCTTGTCTTTCTTCCATCTTGGAATTTTGGGGTAGTTACAGTGTAAGTGCGTTTGAGAATGTAAGGGTATACTAGAGTGTAGGGGCATATTAGAATGTAGGGGTATATTAGAATGTAGAATATATTAGAATGTAAGGGCATATTAGAATGTAGGGGTATATTAGAATGTAGGTAACATTAGAATATAGGGGTACATTAGAATGTAGAGGTATATAATCTAGGGGTATACTGGAATATAGGGGTATATTAGAATATAGGGGTATATTAGAATGTAAGGGCCTATAAGAATCTACGGGCATATTAGAATGTAGGGGTATATTATAAGAATGAGGGGCATATTAGAATGTAGGAGTATATTAGAATGCATGGGTTAAGTGGGGTGTAAGTGTGTGTTTTCTTATGTGCGTATCTTTGGAGCATACGCTCTTGGCCTACTCATACTAGGCAGTCCCATCTGTTACTGTCTTCTGCAGTTTCCCATATGTTCTCACCGTACTTTTCCCTTCTGTCTCTAATTATCTTCTCCGCGTGTCTTTACGTCTCCTTTTAATTCTTAGCCGGCGTTGTAACGAAGGGGTGAAGGACGCAAATCGTAATCTTTCGAACCACAGCTGCGGGCGATTTGGCAGCAGACCGTCTTTCGTTGGTTTTAATAAAATGGTATGGGTGCCGGACTTTCAGTTAGCAATGACAAACTACTGAATGTAGACTTGCCAAGAAATCACAAACAGCCAAAACGTTGGGGTTGACAGCGAAGTCCTGTAAAAGATATGCGACTAACTTTAATTCTAATTCTTCTGGCTTGTGGGTGGATTGCTAAAAAAGAACGTTCTAATTAAACTATAATCGGCGGACGACCTTATTGTTGAACTAGCTGGTTTTACCATATACAGTATGGCGTGTTCAACTGCTGGTTTTCTAGTGACAGCCGCATCCATTGACGATGATCTGTAATTTTAGCGGCGGACTGTTGTGTTGGCATTCTGACAGTGGTCTTATGCATAGTATACCTCTGCTTGCAGTTTGTTTGTTCGGATTACTGACTGTTCCACTTTTCGCAAGGGTCAGGAACGGAACATTATGCGGTGACCCGTTATCGTGAAGTTGGAACCGGGAGTAACGAATAGCTAACGCGTATTTCTCAATGTTCATCATATTACGCGAAAATGTTTTTGTTTTTTCACATCTCAGGATAAACTACAATATCTCTTGTTTCTTTCCAAAAACACCACATTAGTAAGAGCCATATGGGATAAAAGCCAGAGCAGTAAAGTCGACCTGTCGAATTTTAAGAAACTTTTTTAGTCATTAAGTCATAATCGTTCACTATTTATATTTAAAACAAGTCTTAAAAGGGAGTCTTTGTGGCGAAGTGATCAAGCCGTCTGTCTGGCGCTCCGAGGGTAGTGGGTTCGATTCCGGGCTACGTGTTTTGTTTCACGGGTGCGGGTTCCTCACAGACCCCTGTGGGTCGTCGCCGGAGCTACGGAGTTTGTTCTTTGTGTGCCACTTTCGGCAGGCCGCTCTGCGGAAATAGACCGAGACATGTGGAATAAAGCCCGGGGCAATGAAGTCGATCCTCTCGACTTTTAAGATATTTTACGTTCAGTCTTTCTATTGTGCACAGGCGCTCGCTAATGAATGTTTGCAGTATATTAGTAAGACATTCCTTTGGCGCACATGTTCTTATTTCAGAAACGAATAATTTAACACAAGAAGTATAGTGCAGCTGTTCAAAAACAGTTACGGAAAAAAGAAGGACGTTTGTGTGACAAGACTTAATTAGCAAACAACAAGAAGAAACCACAACAATAACATAAACAACTGAACTAAGAATTAAAAACATGGGGACAAATGCATTCCTTTAGGACTCCTCTTTTTCTTTCGGAAGCGAACGTTATCGAACATGAAGTGTAATGCCGCTGTACAAAAATACGGTTACGGAAAACGAAGGAAGTTGCCTCAACAAATATTCATCAACAAACAATGTAAACACCAAGACAACACAACAACAGAGTGTAAGCCACGTAGATGGCGATGTTACATCTCCGGCAATCGGTGAATTTATTTAGTTCAATGCAACTCTGCGGTCACGCCGGTCAATACAATTTGGTTTATGTTTGTCCTTTGCAGGACGTGGCGATCAGTCCCAGCGACAGATTAATTTACTATACAATTTAATGTTCAGTAGTTTGCCATTCCTGTCTGAACGAGAAGTCAACGCTTAAGTCCAACTGACTGGTACATGAAATAAACCCACTACTCCGCAGCCACACTTACCTCCTTAATAAAATAGGTACCATACTCTTTGCAGAATATTCTAGATATATTCTAGAAAAGTTGGGCAGTGAACTGTCACTTCCCCTAGTTATACTGTGTCGCAGAATATGTGACAGTATTAAACCTTGCAGCCCAATCACAGATCAGGAACTGGATTTCCCTGACCGTCTACGGGTTTTCCAGACCGTCGACATATCTTTCACACAAAAACATCAACAGAGGCGTAGAAAACTTACCAATGGTGGGTAGAAGGCTGATTGGTCGGCACCTAGCGACATGTAGCCCTGGGTGGTGGTGTAGGCTGTGCCGGTATAGACGGGGTCTGGGAGACCCATTCTGTTGGAGAGATAAAACAAACGGTGATCAGGACATTTGGAATGCTATTGTTGGGGTTGTCTTCGGGTGTTTGGTTTGGCTTAAAGGGGGTTGATGGTTTTGGTTGTTGGATGTGAGGGTTTGGGTTTTGGGTTGGGTGGTTGCTTGTGGGGGTTTGGGGGGTTGGATAGTTGGTTGATTTGGGGTTGGTTGTGGGTTGGGTGGAAGGATAGTTGGTTGGCTGTGAGTTGTTGATTGGTTGGTTGGCTGGTTGTGGGCTGTTGATTGGTTTGTTGGCTGGTTGTGGGTTTTTGATTAGTTGGTTGGCTGGTTGTGGGTTTGTTGTGGGTTGTTGATTGGTTGGTTGTGGGTTGGTTGTGTGCTGATTGTAAGTTGGTTGCAGGATGATCGGTGGGTTGGTTGGGTATTGTTGATTGGTTGATTGGCTGGTTGAGGGATTATTGGTGGGTTGGTTGTGAGTTGGTTGTGGGATGATTGGTGGGTTGGTTGTGGGTTGTTTGAGGGATGATTGGTCGGTTTTTTGTGGGTTGGGTGGTTGGATAGTTGGTTGGTTGTGGATTGTGTGGTTGGATAGTTGGTTGGTTGTGGGTTAGTTGTGGGTTGGGTGGCTGGATATTTGGCTGGCTGTAGGTTGGTTGTAGGTTGGGTGGTTGGATAATTTATTGGTTGTGGGTTGGTTGTGGGTTGGGTGGTTGGATAGTTGATTGGGTGTGGGTTGTTGATTAGTTGGTTGGCTGGTTGTGGGTTGGTTGTGAGTTGGTTGTGAGTTGGCTGTGGGAGGATTGGTGGGTTGGTTGTGGGTTGTTTGTGGGAAGATTGGTGAGTTGGATGTGGGTTGATTGTGGGATGATTGGTGAGTTGGGTGTGGGTTGTTTGTGGGAAGGTTGGTGAGTTGCATGTGGGTTGTTTGTGGGATGATTGGTGAGTTGGATGTGGGTTGTTTATGGGATGATTGGTAGGTTGGTTGTGGGTTCGTTGTGCGTTGTTGGTTGGTTGGTTATTGGATGAATGGCTGCTTGAGCATTGGTAGGTTGATTGGTTGTGGGTTGTTGTGGGTTGGTTATGGGTTGTGGGTTGGTTGTAGGTTGAGGGTTGTGGGTTGGTTAGTTGGTTAGTTGTGGGTGGGTTGTGGGTTGATTGTGAGCTGTGGGTTGTGGGTTGGTTGTGCGTTAGTTGTGGGTTGTGGTTGGTTGTGGGTTGTAGGTTGTTGGTTGATTGTGGTTTGTGGGGTGGATGTGGTTTGTGGATTAGTTGTGGGTTGGTTGTGGTTTGTGTGTTGGTTGTGGGTCGTGGGTTGGTTGTGGGTTGATTGTGGGTTGGTTGTAATTTGTGGGATGGTCGTGGGTTGGTTACAGATTGGTTTTGGGTTGCGGGTTAGTTGTTGGTTGGTTGTGGTTTGTGGGTTGTGGGTTGGTTGTTGTCTGTGGGTTGGTTGTGGGTTGGTTGTGGGTTGTGGGTTGGTTGTGGATTGTGGGTTGTGGGTTTGTTGTGGGTTGGTTGTGGTTTGTGGGTTATGGGTTGGTAGTGGGTTTGGGTAGGTTGTGGGTTGGTTGTGAGTTGACTGATTGTGGGTTGGTTGTTGTTTGTGGGTTGGTTGGTTGGTTGATTGGTTGGTTGTGGGTTTATTGGTTGCCTGGCTGGTTGTGGGTTCGTTGGTTGTTTTGTTGTTAGGTTGGTTAGTTGCTTAGTTGTTGGTAGGTATGTAGGTTGGTTGTTTGGTACGTAGGTTGGTTTGTTAGTTATTTGATCGATAGGTTTATTAATTAGTTGGTTAGTAGTTAGGATAGCATGTTGATTTGTTGGGAATCCTCCGAATGACTGAGCCTTAATTATTAGATCCGTTGTGTTTGAACTCTGAAATAGCTTGCATCTAGCGCAGTGAGGCTGGTTTAGAGACTGTTTCCACCACACGGTACCAACGTATCATCTCCACTGGAACTAGGCTGAAGAATGTCTCTTCCCCTCTCCACGCTCACAAACTAAAACAGTGGAACTCTAGCTCCACGGCGTCACATCTCCGAGAGGCATACTGATCCAGAAGCAATTTCCTGCTATAAGTCTGTGATATGATATCAATCAGTCAATCAGGTGTCGTTTCCAAATTGAAGGTTGGCTGCAATGAATCTCCAACACTGTCTGTCTCTTGCTCTGACTGCATATTCTGTCAGATTGCTGTTCGTCCATCTCTTTTAACGCGGCCAAAATATTTCGTTTGCCTCGTTTTATTTCTTTCATTAACTCTCTTTTCGTTCCCATTTCTCTCAGCACCTTTGTATTTGATTGTTTTTGCTGCCATGAAAAACGACTTATTCTTCTCCATATCCACATCTCCAGGGCCTCTATACGACTTTCTAGTTGTTTGTTCAATGTCCAGGCTTCCGCGCCATACAATGGTGTTGAATATACGTAACTTATTACAATTCTTATTTTTAATGCGTTTTAAAGCCGTCTTCCTGACGAGAGGATTGTAGACTTTCTCCGTAATCTCGTATAGCCACGTGAGGAACACAGCTGCGCAAGATTCGGCAGCGGATTGCGTCGCTTTGGTTACTTACGGGGTATGTGAGCCGGTCGCTCAGAAAGTAATGTCAAACTACTGAACGCAATCTTGTCAAGAACATCAACAACAGCTGAAAAATTTGGTGTTGACTGCGACGACCTGTAAGGGATATGCAACTTTAAAAAACAATGCGTTGTTAATCTCTCTAGATGTTAATACTGAATTGGGACGCAGAGGTGTTTCCAAGGCACCAGTGCCGGGATCTATACTGGCCAAGACCTGCTGGCACGTCCACGCCGTGCGTCCTGGGCAACAGGTCCCTTCGGGGACCTGGCTAACATCAGTAGGATCGATGATTCCTCCGAAGCCGGAGAGTATCTGCCTACATGGCGAGGAACAACCAGTCTGCACACCATAAGCCAGACATGGGACAACGGATACTCACGCAAATCTCAGGTCCTGTATGACATCACACTGATGTTGGACAACAGGATGTATTCATCCGACATACAGGACTTCACGCTGGAGTTCACAGCCAGCAAACACAAGCAAGCAAGCAAACAATACTGAATTCATGCTGTTAAAAGCATATTTGGCCATTCCTATTCTCTTTTTTATTTTCTA
>JACEFZ010018450.1:0-29472 GCA_014155875.1 Cepaea nemoralis
AAACCCAAACCAAACCCCCGTATTTTTCAGTCTGGCCTAGATGGTTGTTGCAAAACAATCATATTATTACGTTTTTTTCAAAATGGCTGCGAGGTAGATGCGTGAAGCTGGAACTACTGATCTGACTGGGTATTATTGCAATGAAGGTAACCAGGCATCAGGGGGATGAAACCTGAATTGTGTTAAAAATTGTACTTCATTGTCATTTCAATGCAACTTACATTTTTTTTGTATATATTTCTATGCCTTATATGTATTTTCATGCATAACACTGGGAAAAAGTAGTCTCTGACATGAAATTAACACTACCCCAGTATATACATACATCATGAATGAAGATGGCATCTTTCATTGAAGTACCCGGGAGAATGTCAGAGCCTAGCAGCGACATCGTTACGGCACCCGGCGGACAAGAGTTGTCGGCTGGCAAGTTTCCTTACCTGACACGCGACCAGCGCTGACGACAGACGACGCAAAGCCACGTGACCCCACCTGAGGCAGTGGGCAGTGTGTGTGTTAATCTCAGACCAAGCTGGGACTGGACATCTGAACGGACGTGTGTGTGTCGAGAGCAAGGCGTTTTGTGTGAATCTCCGTGGTTGTGAGCTGAACGACTGATATCGTGAGCGTTAGACCTATGAGCTGTTTTGTGGTTGTGAGTTATCTGTTGTACATTGCTGTAACTAATTGTTATGTATTTAATGTGGTAATAAATCCATAGAACTTGTTGCTGTGTCTTACGTCGAATTACGTTTGTACTTGTACTGTCTCACATGTGTTAGCCAACGAGCCTAATATAAGATCCTGACACCAAGCAGCAATTGGACCCATGCATATACAGATGGATCAGCCAAAAATTCAATAGAGAATGGAGGAGGAGGAATTCTCCTAAATTTAAAAAATGGAGTGAAAAAAACACATTCAGTGGCAACTGGAAAGTTTTCAAGTAACTTCAAAGCAGAGGTAGAGGCTCTGAAAACTGCAAAAGAAATGCTCTTGATGGAGGAAAATAAAGAGAAGCAAATAGCTATCTTCACAGATGCTAAGTCAGCTGTCTCAATACTGAAGAGCAATAACAGCACAGAAATAGCTGACCTAAGAGCAGCACTCCATGGTCCTAAGTCAGAAATCCAAAAAAGTTGTAATACAGTGGATCCCATCACATTGCAGTATACCTGGAAATGAAGAGGCTGACAGACTGGAAAAAGAGGGCGGACGACTACCACAGCCTGACATAGACATAACTTACAATGAGGCAAAGAGGTTGATAAAAAGCACCTATAAAACCAAATGGGAATCAGAGCATCCAGGCCACCAGAAGGATGATGCATATTACAAACTCGACCGAAGAGAACAAGTAGCAATCTTCATACTCTGCACAGGACATAACAGGCTGAAATACCACTTGTTCAATAAACTAAAAATAGGAGATACCGATGAATGTAATTGTCGAACTGGAAAAATGACAGCAAAACATTTGCTGCAGGATTGCCCAATATATGCAGAACAGAGAAAGATATTTTGGCCCACACCTGCTTCATTTGAGGACAAGCTCTATGGAGATATCAACAAGCTCAAGTTGACCGCAGCTTACTGTAACTACATACAGGTTGACATTTAAAGGTCTATGAAGAAGTATTCAGACTGCCACACTTCATACCACAGGTATGTCGGTTACAAAAGCCTCCCAGAGGCATGAAATGGAATATTGCTTGGATAGCAAATCCATTACGTGGAAAGTCCGAATCAAAAGCTCACTGTGTGGGCTTCAAATAAGGTGGAAAAAGTGTCCTAGTGGCACGAAATGGAATATTGCTTGGATAGCAAATCCATTGCGCGGAAAGTCAGAGTCGAAAGCTCACTGTGTGGATGTCATCTGCACACTGCATTCTTCTGGTTTCCGGAAGAACAGCCTATGGTGAACGGAAGGCCCAATATACGGAAGTGAGGCTAAGCAGCCATGTGCAGGACGTGACGATTCCTTGGATGAGCCCAGTACCAGAGCGCTGTGTGTTGGCTCTGCAATTATGGAAGCCTCCTTGGATGGCGGGGAATGCCCATGGTCTGCCCCTGCCTTCCCTTGAGGGCTGACCAGGATGTCTTTGGCTGTTCTATACGGGCCAGCTAGGATGGGAGATAACACCACAACAGTGAGAGTCAAACGTCCTAAGAAACCCCCGGGAAGGTTAACCCGGTCAACAAATGCCCGCAGAAGTCGGATGTGTTGGCCTAACGGCGCAAGAACGCAGCTCTGCTGTAAACAGGCACAACGCAATCACATCCGAAAAAAAAACTCCGGATGAACGAAGAAGAAGAAGAAGAAATCCAAATTGGAGCACACGTCTGTGTAAAGTTGCTGCCTTCACAACACACTCGTGTGCAAGGCTAGCCTCAGTCGCTGGTCTTTGATTCCCAGAGGCAGCAGTTCCCCCAGAGTTGATCTCAGCCACAAGTAAATGTATGCCAATAGCAGTCTCGTGCCTGATGCTCCAGCTAGTCTCTAGAGCAGTGGTTCTCAACCGTTTTTGGCCCAATGCACGTCTTCACCATATGTTCAGAACGTCATCCTTCCCCCCTCCCCCTTTTCGTATTTCCTCCCTATAATAACACATACTAGAACAAGTCTAGGCATCTACATAAAACGTGTGTGTACACATAAACATAGAGTGTATACACATGGCATGTGAGAACATATTCGAAGAGTTAACGGAGCGAAAGTGAGCACATGCTAGAAGAGTTAACGGGACGATAGTGAGTACACATTAGAAGAGTTAACGGGACGATAGTGAGCATACATTAAAAGAGTTAATTGAACATGGTGAGCACGTGTTTGAACAGTTAACAGAACTATTGTGAGCACATACTTAAAACGTTAACAGAACTATAGTGAGCGCATATTTCAAAAGTTAACATAACTATAGTGAGCGTATCTTTGAAAAGTTAACAGAACTATAGTCAGCGCATATTTTAAAAGTAACAGAACTATAGTGAGAGCATATTTGAAAAGTTAACACGAAAGCACACATTTAAAGGGCAAACTGAACGAAATTATTCACATATTTGAAAATTTAACAGACCTATTGTTTTTTTTTGTTTTTTTTAAACTTTCGCATATCAACATCAGCATCTTTCAGCTCATTGTTGATTTCTTGGCAATATTACGCTCAGTAGTTCGCCATTGCTTTTTGAGCGACCGGCTCACATACTTCGTAAGTATCCAACGCGGCGAGAACCGCTACCGATTCTCACGCAGGTTACGTTCCTCACGTAGACATACGAGATTATGGAGAAAGTCGTTAACTCCTTGACCAGGGAGACCGGCTATCACAATTATAGTGAGCAAAATATCTGAAAAATTAACGGAGCGATAGTGAGCACACATTCAAAGAGTTAACGGAGCAATAATAAGCACATCTTCGAAGGGGTAACGAATCGATAGTGAGCACATTTTCGAAGAGTTAACAGAACAACTGCGATGGCTTCCCGGCTGTCTCAGTCTCCATCATGCAAACATGAGCACACCCTGGCTACCTGTAAGCCTCGTGAGCCTGCCCCTTTCACGTGATGAAAGGACAGATTGTGGAGGGATTATCTGCCAGCTCCCACCACATGTGCTACACGTAGTACTCACGGCAGGAGACAGGGTTTTGCTGCAGCGTCTCAATCCCCGAAAAGTAATACCTTAAAAGTCTAGAATCCCAGGCTGAAGTCACACAGAAGGATTACTTCAGGAAGGAGGGGATTAAACTGTTTTCAGAGAGTGGATTAAGCATAATCCTTTAGCTAGGAGTCTGCGATTACTTACTGTATGAAAATTTGGTCGGCAGTTTTCTTTTCACACGGATCTATATGTGTCTGTTTATGTCCTCAAATGACACTCTCTGTGTGTATATGTGTGTTTCTTCTCACAAGCATATGTGTGCCTACTTATTTAATCACATTTCTCTCTCTCTCTCTCTCTCTCTCTCTCTCTCTCTCTCTCTCTCTCTCTCTCTCTCTCTCTCTCTCTCTCTCTCTCTCTCTCACACACACACACGCGCGCACACACACTCACGCACTGTGTCTGTGTGTCTATAGATTACTACACATTACTTTGTGTGTCGACTTATTTTCCCACACTGTACTCTCTGTATGTATGTGTGTGTGTGTGTTTGTGTGGTGTGTGTGTGTTGTGTGTGTGTGTTTGTGTGTGTGTGTGTGTGTTGTGTGTGTGTTTGTGTGTGTGTGTGTGTGTTTGTGTGTGTTTGTGTGTGTTTGTGTGTGTGTGTGTGTGTGTGTGTGTCGTTAGATTACTTCTAAATAGTGGGTTATTTCATTATGGTATGCAGGCAAGAGTACAGGAAAATGATGAGCTGTCTGAGCCCTTTCCTGTCACCAATGGAGTGAAACAAGGATGTGTCCTGGCACGAACACTGTTCAGCTTCATGTCTTCAGCTATATTGACGAATGCCTTCGAGAACAACGACATTTGAATATACATCAACTACCGTATGGATGAAAAGTTATTCAATCTCAGAAGGCCTGAAGCTAAAACAAAAATTAACAGCCACACCGTCAGAGAGCTCGTGTTTGCTAAGATTGCGCTCTATATGCCAACCCATAGGCAGACACACAACACAGTGTTTCAGCTTTCTCATTTGCCTGTACCAATATCAACGTGGAGAAGACAGTAGGGTATGCACCAGCCAGTTTCAGGGATTAATCACACCGTGCCGAATATCAAAGTGAATGGTCATAGACTAAGAGTTGTGGACAAATTCACCTATCTTGGCAGCACTGTGTCACAAGCTGCCACAATTGATGACGAAGTGAATGGAAGAATCTCCAAGGCCAGGGCGACTTTTCACAGACAGTGCAAGAATGTATGGGACAGAACTGGAATAAGCCTGCAAACAAAGCTGAAAGTCTATAAAACAGTTGTAATATCCACACTGCTATATGCTTGTGAAACCTGGACTGTTTATGAGTGAGATGATAGGAAATCAGTATACTGTATCAACAGTCCACAACATATTGTATCACCAGTCCACAAAATATTGTATCACCAGTCCACAAAATATTGTATCACCAGTCGACAACATATTGTATCACCAGTCCACAACATATTGTATCACCAGTCCACAATATATTGTATCATCAGTCCACAACATATTGTATCATCAGTCCACAAAATATTCCATCACATGTCCACAACATATTGTATCACCACTACACAACATATAGTATCGCCAGTTCACAACATATTGTATCACCAGTCAACAACATATTGTATCACCAGTCCACAACATATTGTATCACCAGTCCACAACATATTGTATCACCAGTCCACAACATATTGTATCACCAGTCCACAACATATTGTATCACCAGTCCACAATATATTGTATCGCCAGTCCACAACATATTGTATCACCAGTCCACAACATATTGTATCACCAGTCCACAACATATTGTATCACCAGTCCACAACATATTGTATCACCAGTCCACAACATATTGTATCACCAGTCCACAACATATTGTATCGCCAGTCCACAACATATTGTATCACCAGTCCACAACATATTGTATCACCAGTCCACAACATATTGTATCACCAGTCCACAACATATTGTATCACCAGTCCACAACATATTGTATCACCAGTCCACAACATATTGTATCACCAGTCCACAACATATTGTATCACCAGTCCACAACATATTGTATCACCAGTCCACAACATATTGTATCGCCAGTCCACAACATATTGTATCACCAGTCCACAACATATTGTATCACCAGTCCACAACATATTGTATCACCAGTCCACAACATATTGTATCACCAGTCCACAACATATTGTATCGCAGGTCCACAACATATTGTACCACCAGCCACAACATATTGTATCACCAGTCCACAACATATTGTATCACTAGTCCACAACATATTGTATCACCAGTCCACAACATCATTGGCACCTTTGACAGCTTTCCGTCTTGACAGACGATAGTTTGGTACATTGTGCTTCAAAAAGGCTGAATAACTACGACCCATGGCGGTGGCGAGTGTGGTTGATAAGGTCAATTCGCGCTGTAAATGTTCGTCCACAGTGGACGCATTTGAAATCATCTCATCTCATCATGTTCCTCTTGTACCTTGCGGTGTCGAGGTGAAATATAAACAGCGGGAGAGTGCCCGCTTATGGGCTTCATATATCGACATTCCCATGTATTCTGCTATTCCCTCCGTCCATTGTTTACGTGGTCGGCCTTTTCCTCTGTTTCCATCTGGTCTGTACATCATTGCTTGTTGTGGCATGCTGTTGACTGGTAACCTACTTGCATGGCCAAACCATTTTTGACTTGCTGCTTTCTAATAAAATCTAGTGCTGCTATAACCCCCACTTCAGTCCTGATTTCTTCATTTCTGATCTTACCTCTTCTTGATACGTTGAGTATTCTTCTCAGGAATCTCATTTCTGTAGTTGTGATTTTTTTTCTTCTCTTTTTCTGTCATTGTCCAGGTTTGGCATTGGTAGCATAGAGTTGGTAGGAAGATTGTGTTGTAAAGTGCTTTCTTAGTAGTTACTGATACATGTTTGTTCTTTAGTATTGGTGCCATTTGTCCAATGAGTTGGTTTGCCTTATTGCATCCATTTTCGATGCATGTGAACACATGGTCATTTTCACCATAATGCACCATCTTACGTCTCACAAACTCGGTGTGTGACATATCTGCAATAATTTTCTCCTTTTCTTTATTCCATTTCTGATATTTGCCCTCCATGCAACATGTTCGGCAGCGACTTGCACCGAGTGTGCATTATCAATGCCTGTATCAATCATGTCCCGCTTACACACATCTTTGTATCGTAGTAGAGGCAGACTCTGAGATCTCTTATCCACCTGTAATTCATCAAAATAGATATCCTTTGGTATTCTACCATTATCCATCCTCCTATCATGTCCTATCCATCTAAGTCTACGAAGACTGAGCATGGAATAAACCGTCACACAACCTGATCTTTCTAATACTTCAGTATTTGTTATCTTGTCTTGCCACTTAATACCAAAAGGTTTGTATCAGTTTGTGTTTGTTTGTTCTGTGCTGACGAAGGCTTTGGCCGCAAGGTCCAATTTGTTTCTTGTATTCGTGTTTCAGTAAAGCTCACAATCTACTTCTCGTTTTTTAGTTTTTTTTTGCGTGATTCATTCAATGCCACTTAATACCAAGATTTCTTCTCAAACACCGCAAATGAAAGCGGTTTAAACGTTTCTTGGTGTGAGTAAGTTGTCCAGGCTTCATTGCCATAAAGAAGAGTACTAAGGACACAGGCTTGATAGACAAGGACTTTTGTTTTGACAGTAAGTTTCCTGTTCTCCCAGACTCTTTTTGCTAACATGTTCATTGTTGCTGCCTTTCCAATCCGGATGTTGATTTCCTGATCTAGGGATAATTTGCTATTTACCTCTGATCCTAGATATGCAAAATGGTCTACTATAGTCTGGTAAGAATGAGGCAGCGAGGTGTGACGCGGGGATCTGGCCGACTATCGACGCTCAGAGGAAAGGCAAGACGGACTTATAATCAGATTGCTAGTTGAACTATTAGTGTTGGAACTCTTCGCTGGCTGCTGAGGATGGGGACGGAGCGCTCATGGGAATGTCCCGAATGCTGTGATGTCGGTTCATAAATCAATCAATCAATCAATGGTCTACTATCTCCAGTTCGGCGTCGTCAATAAAGATTGATGGTACCCCATGTACACCATGTGACATAATTTGTGTCTTCTTGTTGCTAATTATTAAACCAAATTCAGAACAAGCATTGGAGAATCAAAAACATTCTGTCAATGATATGATTAGTGTCATGGCGGCAGCCTTTACTTCTGTCAAATTTCCATGTTTACAATCTCCGGCATGTGGGTGAGCATATCAGATATACAACACATAGATAGGAAGAAGATCAATGTTAGAGAACCATCAATAAACAACATCTGAGGAACAGACATAAACAACAACAGATGAACAGCAATAAACAGATGAGCAAATAGCAGCAACACCACCGCTGCTCCCAACACTGTAATACTTTTGGTTATAGTTCCCAGTTTATATGTTTTGATATAAGAAGCTATTTCATATTATTGCTTGTTCCCATTTGCAGCCTGGGTTGTATGTCTGCGGCCTACCTGTCCCCCTCTCCATGTAGTGTACCAGGTCAGAAACACCGTTGACTTGTGTTCCTGACAATGCAGACTTCAGACGTGACTTCCTGGTGTCTTTGTTGCCAAGCTGAGCTTTTGTTGACTCCTCATTCATGTGTACGCCGTGTTGATTGCGTCGTCCTTGTATTTCATTGATCAGTTCTAGGAGACGCTTTCTCTAGTTAAATCAACGAACAGTGTTGTCTGAGTAGCTGCTGATTGGTGTTCCTCAAATGTTGAGCTTCACCATATCTATTTGTTGTATATCTTATGTTGCTTAATGATGTTCTTTAAACATTGATCTTCTCCACATATATTTCTTGTATATCTGATGTTGTTTGTTGATGTTCTTTACACATTGATCTTCTCCCAAACCATTTGTTGTATATTTGATGTTATTTATTGATGTTCCTCAAACATTGATCTTCTCCCTATCTATTTGTTGTATATTTGATGATTTTTTTTTAAAATTGATGTTCCCCTAACTATAATCCCTGCTGTTCTTCCTAACTATTTATCGAATATCTGTCACTATCATTTATAGCCAATATAGTACCTTGCGGTGTTTGGCAGAGGGGTCTTTGAGCCTGAGGAATTAAGGCCGCCTGGCTAGTGCAGTCGCCACGAACTGTGCAGGTTAGGATTTTCTTTTTGCCCCCGACAGAAAAAAAACACACCTTACCGAAGGATCGAACCCGGGTCTCCCGAAGGAGAGTCCGGCGTTCTAGCCACTCGGCCAGCAGCTCCTCTTATCGAATATCTGATGTTGTTTATTGATGTTTCTCCGATGTATTTTCTTGATGTTCCTCTAACAATGAGTCCTAATCGTCTTCCTATCTATTTGTTGTGTATCTATTTGTTATGTTCCTCTGATGTTGTTTATTTATGTTCCTCCGATGTTGTTTATTGATGTTCCTCTGATGTTGTTTATCCATGTTCCTCTGCTATTGTTTATTGATGTTCCTCTGATGTTGGTTGTTATTGATGTTCCTCTGAAGTTGTTTATTCGTGTTCCTATGATGTAGTTTATTCATGTTCCTCTAATATTGATCTTCTCCATGTCTATTTTTGTCTATTTCTGATGTTGTTTATTGATGTTCCTCTAATATTGATCTTCTCCAAGTTTATTTTTTTCTTTCTATTTCTGATGTTGTTTATTGATGTTCCTCCAATTTCCTGTCCTGGCTTCTTCCTGCCAGTCCTAACTGTTTCCGAGAATACGCTGAGAAGGTTGCAGACATTCATGCTTCGTGCAGAGTGACATGCTTCAATGCAAACATAAGAGACATGAAGCATCCCTTTGGGTGTTTCCCCCCGGACATGCTGGTGTGTTGGGAGACGAGCAGGTGGACGGATTGGCTGGGTCTGCTCCACTGGGTGATGTCCTGGTGTTTGACAAGGCAGACGTGGCCGCAGCCCTGTGGAATCAGGTGTATAGCGCGGAAGATCAGATACATTATCCCGTCCTTGATGACCAAACACGGCTGCCTTGTCCACTCAAGCCAGTACGGTCATCTCATATTATGTTTCATCATTGTGACCACTCCCATTAGACAGCTAAACAGACAGACATGCCAGCCGACACAGCGACAGACAAACATATCTTCACTAGCTAGGTTGGTCAGTCAGGTAGACAGACAAACACAGAGGCAGACTGACTTATGTTCCTAATTTGGTCAGACAGGTAGCCAGAAAAAAGCAATGACAGACAGACATAGAGACAGAAGGATCGACCGACTGACCGACAGACAATTATGCATAACGCAAGGTCACTTAGGGAATCAACACACCAGCTGAGCAGGCAAACACACAGACAGAGAGACAGACAGACATATGGGCAGACAAAACAATAAGACAGACAGAAAGACAGCATAGGCAAGCAAGCAGTTGGGCAGACATATAGACGAACAGATGTACAGATAGAAAGACACCCTGGCAGACAGACAGACAGACAGAGAAGCAAGTCGTTGGACAGGCTTATAGAGGGACAGACGTACAGATATACAGACATACAGCTTGACAGGCAGACACACAGACAGGCTGAGAAGCAACCAGTTGGGCAGACACATAGAGGAAAAGACAGACAGACAAGCTATATACATTAAGCATGTATACATTCAACCATAAAGCTGTATGTAGTTGCTTGTTTTCGCGCCTAACATGCCTAGAAACGAATCACACTGAAGTCAGTACCCGAATGGGTTGTGAAACATGGTTTATAGGAAAGTCTTGAACAAACGAGGAACACAAAATATGTACAGAATATTCACCTCATGTCAATCATCAGACAATGCAGGAATGTTACCATTCTTACCACACAACTGCTCATCGAAGTCACTGGGAAAAAACAAAACAAAAACAAATAAGGTCAAGAGCTGGGAGGCAAAGAAGCCGACTGTCGAAGAGATAGAAACAATCTAGAGTTCCGCACAAATCCACAAGAAGAGATAAACGTGAAGAACTATGAAACGATGATAAATGATTATCATCAATAAATGCCCGCCCAACCCGTCCTTGACCCCGCCGTGTGTCAGGTCTTTATCTTGTGTTTCCCAAAGTTCATAGCCGACTTCGTGTTTCCTTGACATTTGATTCTCATTATTTTCATTGCCTTGTTACTATGCCACCATATCTCCCCTGACACGCATGCATTGCAGCCCCATATCCTGTAAACTCCACATTTCTCCCAGCTGTAAATATTTCACCTGAATTATTATTTTAATTGAGACAACAAATGTAACACAAAACCACAATCTAATCCACGTTTTATCACTTGTGAGTCAATGTTCGGTTGATGTGTAAAGCCGAGCCTGCTTCGGTTCTGTCCCTTATGCCAGTTGCTTGGGCTGCCTTCTTATCCGGCCCTTGAGCCGGCTGTGGGTTGTTGTAACGAGGACTTGTCATTCTGTGTTTGTTTACCGAAGTCTTGACATGGTGTTCCGCTGTCTGCAGTAGTTCTCCATAATCCTTCCTCTTGCAGTTTTTAACACGCCTTGTTGCTTTCATTTTGCATGTGCCCCTCTCCGCCGCCCTCGGCCCCCTCCTCGTTGTCTGGATAGAACGAGTGCAGTCTACACAAACACAGAAAGCTCTCTGAGTGTGTGTTATTCTTTCTACTCGCCAACAGCTCGCAAGTTGAAGGGAACGAAACGTCTCTACCAGATTCTATCCACTCGCTAAATTTACACAGGCATTACATGTCTTACATGTGTGAGTGTGTGGGAGTGAGTGTATGTGAGTGTATGTGAGTGTGTGGGAGTCGGTTTGAATGTATGTGAACATATATACATATTTATACACACAAACATACAGGTACACATACATGCACATACGCACAAGCTTCTTTGTCTTGTATGGTATCATCACGCACCGTACGAACTGACTTTATTATTCATTTCCACCACATATTTTTTGCATATCCTATTTTACAGGACATCGCTGTCAACACCAGCATTTTATACTGTTGTTTATGTCTTGGCAAGTTTACGTTCAGTATGGAATAGAAGAAAAAGCAAGCGGCTGCAGCAGGATATAACAATATGAATTGGAAACAAATAGGTATATTTAGCTCCTGCGAGAAGAAACGTGCTAAACACAAACACGTTGCTCATACCTTACAAGGAGATCTATCGTATACCGGAATACAGGTGAAAATCCAAAAATCCAAAATCAGAAGCAATAAATATATAAAATGAATAATAAAATAAACTACCCACAAAAGTAGTTTGCCATTGCATTTTGAACGACCTGCTCCTATGCCAACTCGTTAGAACCCAGCGCAACGCGGCCGGTTTCGAACGCCGGTAAGCGCGCTTACGAATCGCGTCCTTAAAACACCTTAGCCACGGAGACCGGCCACTATAGATTGTTTTTATTATTTTATTTTTAAAATTTTTCGCATAATCTTTACAGGACATTGCAGTCAACACCAGCATTTTCCAGCTGCTGTTGATGTCTTGGCAAGTTTTACGTTCAGTAGTTTGCCATTGCTTTCTGAAAGACCGGCTCACGTATCCCGTAAGTACCCAGTGCGACGCGATCCGCAGCTGTGTTTCGTACGAGAGTATACAGGATTACGAACACAGTCCTTAACACCTTCGCCAGGGAGACCAGCCACTATAGATTAGCTAGATTAAATAGACATATTGGTGAGTAGATTAGATAGATGGACAGACTGGTGAGCAGATTAGATAGATACACAGATTGGTGACTAGATTATAGAGACACACAGATTGGTGAGTAGATTAGATAGACCGACAGATTAGTTAGTAGATTAGAGAGACAGACAGATTGGTGAGTAGATTATATAGATAGGCAGACTGGTGAGTAAATTATACAGACTGGCAGACAGGTTGGCTGGTGAATAGATTATATAGATAGGCAGACAAGTGAGCAGGCAATATAAATAGACAGACAAGGTTGGATTCTCTATATGGCCTCTGTGGTCTCTTCAAACTAAGTACAAGATGGTATGTTCCCACTGTAACTAGTGTAGTGAATCGCATGTCAAACCTTCAGGGTCTCTTCAAACTAAGTACAAGATGGTATGTTCCCACTGTAACTAGTGTAGTGAATCGCATGTCAAACCTTCAGGGTCTCTTCAAACTAAGTACAAGATGGTATGTTCCCACTGTAACTAGTGTAGTGAATCGCATGTCAAACCTTCAGGGTCTCTTCAAACTAAGTACAAGATGGTATGTTCCCACTGTAACTAGTGTAGTGAATCGCATGTCAAACCTTCAGGGTCTCTTCAAACTAAGTACAAGATGGTATGTTCCCACTGTAACTAGTGTAGTGAATCGCATGTCAAACCTTCAGGGTCTCTTCAAACTAAGTACAAGATGGTATGTTCCCACTGTAACTAGTGTAGTGAATCGCATGTCAAACCTTCAGGGTCTCTTCAAACTAAGTACAAGATGGTATGTTCCCACTGTAACTAGTGTAGTGAATCGCATGTCAAACCTTCAGGGTCTCTTCAAACTAAGTACAAGATGGTATGTTCCCACTGTAACTAGTGTAGTGAATCGCATGTCAAACCTTCAGGGTCTCTTCAAACTAAGTACAAGATGGTATGTTCCCACTGTAACTAGTGTAGTGAATCGCATGTCAAACCTTCAGGGTCTCTTCAAACTAAGTACAAGATGGTATGTTCCCACTGTAACTAGTGTAGTGAATCGGATGTCAAACCTTCAGGGTCTCTTCAAACTAAGTACAAGATGGTATGTTCCCACTGTAACTAGTGTAGTGAATCGCATGTCAAACCTTCAGGGTCTCTTCAAACTAAGTACAAGATGGTATGTTTCCCACTGTAACTAGTGTAGTGAATCGCATGTCAAACCTTCAGGGTCTCTTCAAACTAAGTACAAGATGGTATGTTCCCACTGTAACTAGTGTAGTGAATCGCATGTCAAACCTTCAGGGTCTCTTCAAACTAAGTACAAGATGGTATGTTCCCACTGTAACTAGTGTAGTGAATCGCATGTCAAACCTTCAGGGTCTCTTCAAACTAAGTACAAGATGGTATGTTCCCACTGTAACTAGTGTAGTGAATCGTATGTCAAACCTTCAGGGTCTCTTCAAACTAAGTACAAGATGGTATGTTCCCACTGTAACTAGTGTAGTGAATCGCATGTCAAACCTTCAGGGTCTCTTCAAACTAAGTACAAGATGGTATGTTCCCACTGTAACTAGTGTAGTGAATCGCATGTCAAACCTTCAGGGTCTCTTCATCTAAGTACAAGATGGTATGTTCCCACTGTAACTAGTGTAGTGAATCGCATGTCAAACCTTCAGGGTCTCTTCAAACTAAGTACAAGATGGTATGTTCCCACTGTAACTAGTGTAGTGAATCGCATGGCAAACCTTCAGGGTCTCTTCAAACTAAGTACAAGATGGTATGTTCCCACTGTAACTAGTGTAGTGAATCGCATGTCAAACCTTCAGGGTCTCTTCAAACTAAGTACAAGATGGTATGTTCCCACTGTAACTAGTGTAGTGAATCGCATGTCAAACCTTCAGGGTCTCTTCAAACTAAGTACAAGATGGTATGTTCCCACTGTAACTAGTGTAGTGAATCGCATGTCAAACCTTCAGGGTCTCTTCAAACTAAGTACAAGATGGTATGTTTCCACTGTAACTAGTGTAGTGAATCGCATGGCAAACCTTCAGGGTCTCTTCAAACTAAGTACAAGATGGTATGTTCCCACTGTAACTAGTATAGTGAATCGCATGTCAAACCTTCAGGGTCTCTTCAAACTAAGTACAAGATGGTATGTTCCCACTGTAACTAGTGTAGTGAATCGCATGTCAAACCTTCAGGGTCTCTTCAAACTAAGTACAAGATGGTATGTTCCCACTGTAACTAGTGTAGTGAATCGCATGTCAAACCTTCAGGGTCTCTTCAAACTAAGTACAAGATGGTATGTTCCCACTGTAACTAGTGTAGTGAATCGCATGTCAAACCTTCAGGGTCTCTTCAAACTAAGTACAAGATGGTATGTTCCCACTGTAACTAGTGTAGTGAATCGCATGTCAAACCTTCAGGGTCTCTTCAAACTAAGTACAAGATGGTATGTTCCCACTGTAACTAGTGTAGTGAATCGATGTCAAACCTTCAGGGTCTCTTCAAACTAAGTACAAGATGGTATGTTCCCACTGTAACTAGTGTAGTGAATCGCATGTCAAACCTTCAGGGTCTCTTCAAACTAGTACAGATGGTATGTTCCCACTGTAACTAGTGTAGTGATCGCATGTCAAACCTTCAGGGTCTCTTCAAAACTAAGTACAAATGGTATGTTCCCACTGTAACTAGTGTAGTGAATCGCATGTCAAACCTTCAGGGTCTCTTCAAACTAAGTACAAGATGGTATGTTCCCACTGTAACTAGTGTAGTGAATCGCATGTCAAACCTTCAGGGTCTCTTCAAACTAAGTACAAGATGGTATGTTCCCACTGTAACTAGTGTAGTGAATCGCATGTCAAACCTTCAGGGTCTCTTCAAACTAAGTACAAGATGGTATGTTCCCACTGTAACTAGTGTAGTGAATCGCATGTCAAACCTTCAGGGTCTCTTCAAACTAAGTACAAGATGGTATGTTCCCACTGTAACTAGTGTAGTGAATCGGATGTCAAACCTTCACGGACAAGGGCCAAATGTGTGTGTGTGTGTGTGTGTGTGTGTGTGTGTGTGTGTGTGAATGTGCATGTATGTGATGTGTGTATGTATGTTTGTATGTGTGTGTATCCGCGGGCGCTAATGTTACAAATGCCATAATTATGAGGAAATAGGAGTCTGTTGGGAAAAGAAGAAAACAAATAAAGAAGTACTTTTGAGGAACATTGTGATGAAATATTGATATACGGTGCAAATATCATATTGGAAAGAGAGGAAGGCCAGCGAGCAAGAGGAAGACAGTGTTACATGTGGTTACACAAAGACTGTATGAAATTACAGACGTTCCGCCAACACCATATGTCATCTGTATTCACAATGTTTTTTTTATAAATATTGCATAACCCTTACAGGACGTTGCAGTCAACATCAGCATTTTTCAGCTGCTGTTGATGTACTAGGCAAGTTGTACGTTCAGTAGTTTACCATTGTTTTCTGAACGACCAGCTCACATACCAGCTCGGCGCGAACCGCTGCCGATTCTCGCAGCTGCTGTTTTTCCCACGTAGATATATGGGATTACGAACAATGCCGTTAATCCATTGGCCAGGGAGACTGGGTTCATATTAAAGGGGCTTAAATCTGTATAACAGTTTATTTCAAACACGAAAGATAGAGTGTTGGAGATTTGCTACAGCAGACTTGCATTGAGGAGATGCCACTAGATTGTGATGATAATTAAAGGTAGAACTCACCCTCAAAAGTTGGGTACCAAGCAAGTTTGTGGGTGCATACACAAAGATAGTTTCAATGAAGATACTCCATGTGTGCAGTCATCATATTACATGTTTGAGTCACATTGACAGACACAGCACACCTATAAAAACCATACTGGAGGGTAAGTTTTAAGAAATGCGAGCAAGAGGTAGACAACGATACAAGTGGGAAGATAACATCAAGAGATGTACGAACATCAGTCTGACAGACTGTACAATCAAGGCGAGATGCAGACAGTCTTGGAGATATACTGCAGCTAACCTGCATTGTGAGGACATCACCTGATTGATTGGCATTCATAATGTTCACGCACTTGTCACAAGACGTCCTGCAACCACTGAGCTAACACAGAAACCCAGACCCGAGTATAGGTCGGCAAGCCGTGGCCACGTGACGCAGTCATCCGGCCACGACCAGTGGTATCGTACCACCTGGAAGCGGAACTGCCGACTTCCCACAATTCCTGGGGTTGTTGGTTGTGTCGCCTGGTCTCCCCTGGCAACCAGTAATGACTGTGACCCGTGCCAACGGTGACACCACTTGAGGAAACCTGCCTGGCTTGTTGACCTGCTGGAGTGTCACCGCGCTACCCTCTCCACCCGTAGCTCAAGTGCAGGCAATTTTATAATGGCCTGTCTGCTAATAGTGGGATTGCCCTTACCATTGTAAATGTGACTTTTGCGGCTGTGGATATAAGAATATTTGTTCAACTTTATCAGCGAATGTCAGTAGGAGAGCCCGAAGCTGAAGTGTGTTCTTGTGTGTCCGCGGTTTAAACATGCCTTAGTTTGTCCCGGTCCTTGAGCCGTGTCAACCAACAACCCGTGGCAACCAAAGGTATTGATCCGTTTGTGTAAGGGCTACTTGAGATTTTAGGGCGCCGCGGTGGCGTAGTGGCTAGATACAGCCCTACTAGTGGTCAGAGGTTCGAACGAACGAACGACCTAACGAACGAACGAACGAACGAACGAACGAACGAACGAACGAAAGAACGAACGAACGAACGAACTTTAGTCGTTCATTCGGCCCTTTCGATCACTCATCTTTCATTCATCAAATGTGCATGTTACATTTACATAGGGGAAAAAATAAAACATTGTCAACTGGATTTTGCAAGCATTCTCAGTGGGGTGGATTGGAATTTTTAAAATTGATCAGTTCACCCGGGCGATCCAGCGTAACATGGGTGCCTGGCTATGTCCAGAAGTGAAAGTGGTCAGTGTGGGGAGGAACACATCAACCAGGAATGTCGAGTTGTCTAGAACACACTGACCCATCAACCAGGAATGTCGAGTTGTCTAGAACACACTGACCCATCAACCAGGAATGTACAGTTGTCTAGAACACACTGACCCATCAACCAGGAATGTACAGTTGTATAAAACATACTGACCACATCAACCAGGAATGTACAGTTGTATAGAACATACTGACCACATCAACCAGGAATGTACAGTTGTCTAGAACATACTGACCACATCAACCAGGAATGTACAGTTGTATAAAACATACTGACCACATCAACCAGGAATGTACAGTTGTATAGAACATACTGACCACATCAACCAGGAATGTACAGTTGTATAGAACATACTGACCACATCAACCAGGAATGTACAGTTGTCTAGAACACACTGACCCATCAACCAGGGAAAATTCGAAATTGCCCCTAACCAAAACGTTTTCTAGAAAACTAAAAACCCAAAAATCGATTTTTCTTTGAAACCTGAAAAAATAACCGGGAAAGTAAATTGTCTAAAACAACTGCCAAAACCAGGGAAAGTAAATTGTTCCCCAAAACCGGAAACGTTTTCTAGAAACCTAAAAACCGGGAAAGCGAGTTGTCTAAAACAACTGCCCCCCAAAAAACCAAGGGAAAGTAAATTGTCTAAACAACTGCCAAAACCAAGGGAAAGTAAATTGTTCCCCCCAAAAACCGGAAACGTTTTCTAGAACATACGAACTCCCAAAGGTTTTTAAAGGGCCCGAAAATTTCTACCACTCAAACCGGGTCTTGGGTTTTGGAAAATGCCCTTCCCCGGTGTGTTGTTGTTGTGGTGTCGGGGTTTTTGTGTTGGGTGTCGTTGTTGTTCTTTTGTGTGGTTGTTGTTGGTGGTGTCGGTTGTTGAAAATTTTTTACCCCCAACCGGAAAGTACAGTTTTTAGGGAAATTTTTGCCCCATCAAAACCCCAAATTTATTTTTCCATGACCCCCCCAGGTGTAATTTTTAGGAAATACTGGCACACACCAGGTTTATTTTGCCCCTGGACAACCTTGATTTTAAACTATGGTGATTAAATGACTTCACTGCCTCTGTACGCGCTTAAACGTGCCCAGTACCTGCCACAAATATACAAAACAGAAGCAGTCTCATGATGTACACTTCATCTGCCACAAATACCTGGGCGGAAAAGTAAATCCAGTGATCTCTAATGCCTTTCTCTCTGGAAGAGAAAGGTCCTCACAAAATATAGATGACGGTACAATGAGGAGAGGAGGCCATTTTCGTGTCCTCAAAGCCTTCCTTTCCCAAACTAAGTCTCCGACATTCTGGAAAAAGTATTATACACTTTCCATGATTTGGGTCGACCCCACGGTGGGTTCAGTGGGGATCACAAATCCTGCCACTGGCGGCAGTTCAACCAGGACATTCCTTACACTCGTTAGAGGGCATAAGGCTGAGGTCTCTGGACAAGGACATTCCTTAGTCTCGTGAGAGGTCATAAAGCTTGAGTCTGCTGACCAGGACATACCTTAAACCCATGAGAGGACATAAGGATGGCGTCTGTTGACAACGACATACCTAAGACCCGTAAGAGAACATCAGGCTGGAGTCTGTTGACCAGGACTACCTAAGACCTGTGAGAGGACATCCGGCTGAAGTCTGTTGACCAGGACATACCTAAGACCTGTGAGAGGACATCCGGCTGGAGTCTGTTGACCAGGACATACCTAAGACCTGTGAGAGGACATCAGGCTGGATTCTGTTGACCAGGACATACCTAAGACCTGTGAGAGGGCATCCGGCTGGAGTCTATAGACCAGGACATACCTAAGACCTGTGAGAGAGCATCCGGCTGGAGTCTGTTGGCTAGGACATACCTAAGACCCGTGTGTGAAACACGACCAGCCTAGGCCTCACCATTAAGTCAGTCTGAATGTGTGGTGCTGACTAAGGACCCGGTTACATCCCAATATGGCTGTCCGAGGGTTCCAGTATCAGTTGTGGTTTCTGGGCTGGAGGATGGGATGAGAGTTCTGCAGCAGTCTCTGTGAAGATGGTATGTTGGTAGCAGGTTGGAAGAAAGGCATAATTAAACCTATCCCCGAGAGATGGAAGCCTGTTTGTTGGCTCAAACGATGTACCATCAATGCATTGGCCTTAAGAGGCCTCTCAGAGAATTCACAATTGGCCAACCTACCAATCAATCTGAACTCTCTCTGCCTGTGACACAACACCTGGACATTGTGGGCAGTGGCCGAATGTTGCACCTGAGACCCAAGCCACGTCCAGGACGTGTCACCATCCCCAAATCTCCAGCCATTACCGCCATTGTGATCACGTGACTGTTGTCTTGACTCGGGAGTCATTGACACCGAGTGGCGGCTGGTCTAGAGTCAACACAGCTCAGCAAACAGGCGTGACGACAGTTGACTGCCTGGCCCCGAGCACATATATCACCTCAAGTGAATGGCCAGCCAAGTGCTGTAGGAGTGGCTCTCCGTTCACTAAACGCTCCCTGATACCAGGTCTCGTCATGCGATATGATACCCCACTGATGAGGTGATTATGACATTGGAACCGACACAATGGATAATGGGGAGATATGATAACCGACTAATAGATTGATTATAACATTGGAACAGTTAAGGTTGGATACTGGGGAGATTCAGAAGACTATCTGTGTGTAACAGATGCAACAACACATTAAACAGTTTCAGTGCCAAAAAAAAGTAGGTTTTGAGCGCACAAAAAACTGGACGGCGAAAAATGGGAAGTAGGGGTGTGTCACAGTTATGCTTTTACATCTGTCCGCGGTTGTTTGTAGAGATGGCGCACTGAGGAGCATTTTGTGTGATATTCACTGGCACAGGAACGAAGCATAATGGGTCGACCCTTTGCCGTGAAGTTAGAACCGCGACTAACTAACTAATTGTGACATTAAAGTTGTTAATATTGTAGCAGTCATGTTGTATTATGTATACTCGGATTAAATTAAAGAGGGTTGTTTAGGGAAACATCTGTATATAAGTCCATGGCAGATAAGGGTTGTCGCTTACGACGAATCATTATCCCATGGCACTGAATCCGTTCAGGATGCTTGTGTTTGTGTATCAGCGCCGTCTCCGTAAGGAAGGACGCGTGAGAGGTGAATCCGACCTGTCTCTGTAGCCAGTGTGTGACTGGAACTGTTGGCATCATCCACTGCCACAGCTGCCCAGGGGGGAAGGGCATATATGAATTTCATTACTGCCGAGAAATCTCTTCCGAGGGAGGAAGGGCATATGTGCCTTTCAGAATAGCCGAGAAATTTCTGCTGGCTGCACAATGGTGGTTTCTGATGGCAACAGACGGGCAGACAGATGAGTCAGGTGTTCCTTCAAGAAACAGACGTAACCTGCAGTGGTTCCAGCAAGTCTATGTTGCTAGTCAAAATGTATTGAGCACTTTATGAGAAGACATAAACTTGAAAACCGTGTCACAGCTGGCAAATTTGATAGAAAAAGAGCAGCAGGAATTCAAGGAGATCGATACCTCGATGGCATGACCCCATGGCAGAATCGCGAGAAAAAGACAGGCCTGATCCGAGACTGGTGGTGGTGTGAGATGGCGGACCCTAGTCGCCCACTCATGTCGGCACGGCACGTGGTGATGATGATTGGCTGAGAATGGTTTCCTCACATACAGCCTGCCACCCACATGGCTATACACATAATTCTGGACAGCACAAGACAGCAAATCCACACATTCCTCACCATTGATTGGCACTCAGAGAAGTAGAATATATAACACGTCTAGATTAGAGGACGCACTGGACAAGATACAAATTGAAAGCTGTTGATACCAGACTGGGTTTCGAACCTGTCACCTCCAAATGACCATCGCACCTTGCTGCAGGAACATAGTGGTCGAGATGGCCATGCGTCGAAGTTCACTAATTTAGGTTGTCTAAGTCAAGTTTCTAGTGGATCTTCCGCAGTCAAATTTCTTTGTGCATGACATGAGATGGGGACTGCTAGTGTATGTCGTCACAACGGGAAAGTTGGCGCAGACAAGAGGCAGGAAGAGACCGGGCGCAGAGAAGAGACAGGAAGAGACCGGGCGCAGACAAGAGACAGGAAGAGACCGGGCGCAGAGAAGAGACAGGAAGAGAACGGGCGCAGAGAAGAGACAGGAAGAGACCGGGCGCAGACAAGAGACAGGAAGAGACCGGGCGCAGAGAAGAGACAGGAAGAGACCGGGCGCAGACAAGAGGCAGGAAGAAGACCGGGCGCAGAGAAGAGACAGGAAGAGACCGGGCGCAGAGAAGAGACAGGAAGAGACCGGGCGCAGACAAGAGGCAGGAAGAAGACCGGGCGCAGAGAAGAGACAGGAAGAGGACCGGACGCAGAGAAGAGACAGAAAGAGACCAAGAGTGATGCTGATGGGCAGTGTGACATCATGGCACGTAGAACATCAGTAACATAAATTACTGTCAGTACATGAGACAGAGGGCTGTGCACAGACATGATCAACAGCACCGCACGGTATGGACTATAAAAAGAAGTTACTCTTTTAAATTCGGTTTCTTTATCCTACGTCTTTGAGCGCCATTAACTACTTGTGGGGTAGTTTATGCGCCACCCGTAAGACTGACTAATGACTAACGACTATTAAGTACACATGACAAGCATAGTCGGTCACGTGAAGAAGATTCCCAGGACACCCAACACCTGGACATTTAGGAATGCAGTCCGTTCACACGTTCCAGAGTTGGATTACCAGACATGGCAGGGCCGAGTTACTACCACCTACCAAGTGTCATCCCCCACCCCTGCTGAATGTATTAAGTTGCTTTAATGCTTAATTGGAATTTAAGAAATAGAACACTGGCAGATAAATCGCTCCCCTTGTCTTGGGGATTAAGAATAGGAGCAAATGAAATGGCATTATCTATGTTGGGAAAGTAATCCCGATGATAGTGTGTCGGGTGGTCGGCCAATCTGACCTAGCAGATATTAGAGAGGGGGAGTGAATTGTGGGTGCATGGTTCTGTATCACAGACGTTGGTAAATGTGTTCGATGATTGTTTAATTGGTTAGTTGGTTGGTTGGTGCATTCGTGGGTTAATTTTTTGATTGATTAGTTTGTTGGTTGATCAGCTGACTGATTGATTGGTTGGCTGGTGGGTCGGTTGGTTGGTTGTTTCGTTCGTTCATTGACTGCTTGGTTGACTGGCTAGTTGAATGATTGGTTGTGGGCTGACTGATTGAATGATTGTTTGGTTGGCTGTGAATATTGAATGACTGATCAGTTGGCTGACTTGTTGAATGATTGGATGGTTGGCTGACTGGTAGAATGAATGATGTGTTCATTGTCTGGTTGGTTAATTTGTTGATTGACTCGCTCTGTGGTTGATTCATTGGCTAGCTGGTTAACCGAATGGTTAGCTGGTTGACTGAATGGTTAGCTGGTTGACTGAATGGTTAGCTGGTTGACTGAATGGTTAGCTGGTTGACTGAATGGTTAGCTGGTTGACAGAATGGTTAGCTGGTTGACTGAATGGTTAGCTGGTTGACTGAATGGTTAGTTGGTTGACTGGCTCATTGGTTACCTGACTGGTTAATTCGTTTGCTAGTTCACTGGTTAATCTTTAGGTAGTTGTGAACCACGTCTAGCCACTAACTCACGCGTGTATGATCTCATGCAATTTCAGACTGTGAGTGACTCGGTTCACTCTAGGCAGGAATTCCCAACATCCCACTTGGGGATTCTCAAGGTGTGCAATACGTGGGGCCTGGTCTCCTGTCATCACCGTATGAATCATTCTTAATCTCGTGCAGCCGCACAGCGCAGAGCTTGTAGCTTTCGACTAACTAAATCATAGCGGAGTTGAACACCCCCCCCCCCCCCCCCACACACCCCACGTTAGCCCGATTAGAGACTGTTTCTGGGATACATCAAGAGATATGAAGAGTGGTTGTGGTTATGTAACTGACCGTTCTGCATCAGTGAATCCGTACATCATGGCTAATGTATGCTCACCTGCATCTGTCATACCCTGGACAGTGGCGGTAACCAGTGGACGTGACGTCAACACAGTGTGTGTGTATGTGTGTGTGTGTGTGTGTGTGCCGTATATGTGTGCGTATGTGTGTGCCGTGTATGTGTGCCTGTGTCTGTGTCTATGCGTTTATTTTAGAGTGCATACATACATGTCGCCGGTCTCCCTGACTTAGGCTTTATAAAACGTCTTTCTCGGAAATTCCGTATATTCTCGTGAGTAACGTAACCTGCCCGAGAATCGGGAGCGGTTCTCGCCGCGTTGGTAACTTACGGGGTATGTGAGCCGATCTCTCAGAAAGCAATGGCAAACTACTGAGCGTAATCTTGTCTAGTACATCAACAGCAGCTGAAAATGCTGATGTTGACTGCAAAGTCCTGTAAGGGATATACAAATGAAATGAATAATAAACATACATAACTGGAGGATATCTTTTTTTCCCCACTACTCAATGGCATAATTATTATCATGATATCTTTTTTCCCCCACTACTCAATGGCATAATTATTATCATGATATCTTTTTTCCCCACTACTCAATGGCATAATTATTATCATGATATCTTTTTTTCCCCACTACTCAATGGCATAATTATTATCATGATATCTTTTTTTCCCCACTACTCAATGGCATAATTATTATCATGATATCTTTTTTTCCCCACTACTCAATGGCATAATTATTATCATGATATCTTTTTTTCCCCACTACTCAATGGCATAATTATTATCATGATATCTTTTTTTCCCCACTACTCAATGGCATAATTATTATCATGATATCTTTTTTTCCCCACTACTCAATGGCATAATTATTATCGTCATGATATCTTTCGTATAAAAGCTGTCCTCATCATTGTCATCAGTGACAACATTGCTGCTATCGTGGACTCCATCATCAGTATAATCAACATTGTCCTCATTAAAACATCAATATAATCTCAACTATATCGTCAATATTGTCCTCGTCAAAACAGCAATATAATCTCAACTGTACCATCAACTTTGCCCAGATCAAAACATCAATATAATTTCAACTGTTCCATCAACTTTGTCCAAATCAAAACATCAGTGTAATCTCCATTGTATCATCATGATTGTTCTCGTCCAGACATGACTGTAATCTCCATTGGCGTGGCAGAAAATAAAAAGTGCCACAGTAATTCCTCAGGCGTAATCTCCATCCATCGGGTCGACATCATTTGATAGCACGTGATATACTCTGGCTGTAAAGAGAATCTACGTGAGGAATTCATTGCCAATTAGCCGCTGCACGGCCGCCCAGTGCGCCCCTCTCGGGCACCTTTATGACCGTGTCTTGGAGAAGAGGGCAGATAAATTGTGTCAGTAACAACGTCAAGTTTTGAAAGTCACAAGATTGGGGAAGTTTCAGTCAGTTTATGGCGGCCAATTAAGGGGTGAGGACGAGGCGGAGAAGTCAGGAGGAGGGAGTGGGAGTAAGGTGAGGACACAGGAGAGAAAGGAGGTGAGTATTGTGAAGAGGGGAAGATAAATAAGGAAATAGGCCAGGAGAGAATAGAGGAGGAGTGTTGGGGCAAATTAATAGGCTAGGAGAGAGAAGAGGAGAAGTGATGGGGCAATTTAATAGGCTAGGAGAGAGAGGAAAGGAGAAGTGATGGGGCAACTTAATAGGCTAGGAGAGAGGAGAGGAGAAGTGTTGGGGCAACTTAATAGGCTAGGAGAGAGGAGAAGTGTTGGGGCAACTTAATAGGCTAGGAGAGAGGAGAGGAGAAGTGATGGGGCAACTTAATAGGTTAGGAGAGAGGAGAGGAGAAGTGATGGGGCAACTTAATAGGCTAGGAGAGAGGAGAGGAGAAGTGATGGGGCAACTTAATAGGCTAGGAGAGAGGAGAGGAGAAGTGATGGGGCAACTTAATAGGCTAAGAGAAAGGAAAGGAGAAGTGTTGGGACAACTTAATACCCTAGGAGGAAGGAGAGGAGAAGTGTTGGGGCAACTTAATAGACTATGAGAGAGGAGAGGAGAAGTGATGGGGCAACTTAATAGACTATGAGAGAGGAGAGGAGAAGTGATGGGGCAACTTAATAGGCTATGAGAGAGGAGAGGAGAAGTGTTGGGGCAACTTAATAGACTATGAGAGAGGAGAGGAGAAGTGTTGGGGCAACTTAATAGACTATGAGAGAGGAGAGGAGAAGTGATGGGGCAACTTAATAGGCTATGAGAGAGGAGAGGAGAAGTGTTGGGGCAACTTAATAGACTATGAGAGAGGAGAGGAGAAGTGTTGGGACAACTTAATAGGCTATGAGAGAGGAGAGGAGAAGTGTTGGGGCAACTTAATAGACTATGAGAGAGGAGAGGAGAAGTGTTGGGACAACTTAATAGACTATGAGAGAGGAGAGGAGAAGTGATGGGGCAACTTAATAGGCTATGAGAGAGGAGAGGAGAAGTGTTGGGGCAACTTAATAGGCTATGAGAGAGGAGAGGAGAAGTGTTGGGGCAACTTAATAGACTATGAGAGAGGAGAGGAGAAGTGTTGGGACAACTTAATAGGCTATGAGAGAGGAGAGGAGAAGTGTTGGGGCAACTTAATAGACTATGAGAGAGGAGAGGAGAAGTGATGGGGCAACTTAATAGGCTATGAGAGAGGAGAGGAGAAGTGTTGGGACAACTTAATAGGCTATGAGAGAGAGAGGAGAGAAGTGTTGGGACAACTTACTACGCTAAGAGAGAGGAGAGGAGAAGTGTTGGGACAACTTAATAGGCTAGGAGAGAGAGGAAAGGAGAAGTGATGGGGCAACTTAATAGGCTAGGAGGAAGGAGAGGAGAAGTGTTGGGGCAACTTAATAGACTATGAGAGAGGAGAGGAGAAGTAATGGGGCAACGTAATAGGCTAGGAGAGTGGAGAGGAGAAGTGTTGGGACAACTTAATAGGCTAGGAGAGAGGAGAGAAGTGTTGGGACAACTTAATAGGCTAGGAGAAAGGAGAGGAGAAGTGTTGGGGCAATTTAATAGGCTATGAGAGAGGAGAGGAAAAGTGATGGGGCAACTTAATAGGCTATGAGAGAGGAGAGGAGAAGTGATGGGGCAACTTAATAGGCTAGGAGAGAGGAGAGAAGTGTTGGGACAACTTAATAGGCTAAAAGAAAGGAGAGGAGAAGTGTTGGGGCAACTTAATAGACTATGAGAGAGGAGAGGAGAAGTGATGGGGCAACTTAATAGGCTATGAGAGAGGAGAGGAGAAGTGTTGGGACAACTTAATAGGCTATGAGAGAGGAGAGGAGAAGTGATGGGGCAACTTAATAGGCTAGGAGAGAGGAGAGAAGTGTTGGGACAACTTAATAGGCTAGGAGAGAGGAGAGGAGAAGTGTTGGGACAACTTAATAGGCTAGGAGAGAGAGGAAAGGAGAAGTGATGGGGCAACTTAATAGGCTAGGAGGAAGGAGAGGAGAAGTGTTGGGGCAACTTAATAGACTATGAGAGAGGAGAGGAGAAGTGTTGGGACAACTTAATAGGCTAGGAGAAAGGAGAGGAGAAGTGTTGGGGCAACTTAATAGGCTATGAGAGAGGAGAGGAGAAGTGTTGGGACAACTTAATAGGCTAGGAGAGAGGAGAGGAGAAGTGTTGGGGCAACTTAATAGGCTAGGAGAGAGAGGAGGAGAAGTTATGGGGCAACTTAATAGGCCAGGAGAGAGGAGAGAAGTGTTGGGACAACTTAATAGGCTAGGAGAGAGGAGAGGAGAAGTGTTGGGACAACTTAATAGGCTAGGAGATAGGAGAGGAGAAGTGTTGGGACAACTTAATAGGCTAGGAGAGAGGAGAGGAGAAGTGTTGGGGCAACTTAATAGGCTAGGAGAGAGAGGAGGAGAAGTTATGGGGCAACTTAATAGGCCAGGAGAGAGGAGAAGTTATGGGGCAACTTAATAGGCTAGGAGAGAGAGGAGGAGAAGTTATGGGGCAACTTAATAGGCTAGGAGAGAGGAGAAGTTATGGGGCAACTTAATAGGCTAGGAGAGAGAGGAGGAGAAGTTATGGGGCAACTTAATAGGCCAGGAGAGAGGAGAAGTTATGGGGCAACTTAATAGGCCAGGAGAGAGGAGAAGTGATGGGGCAAATTAATAGGCTAGTAGAGAGGAGAAGTGATGGGGCAACTTAATAGGCTAGGAGAGAGGAGAGGAGAAGTGTTGGGACAACTTAATAGGCTAGGAGAGAGGAGAGGAGAAGTGTTGGGACAACTTAATAGGCTAGGAGAAAGGAGAGGAGAAGTGTTGGGGCAACTTAATAGGCTATGAGAGAGGAGAGGAGAAGTAATGGGGCAACTTAATAGGCTAGGAGAGAGGAGAAGTTATGGGGCAACTTAATAGGCCAGGAGAGAGGAGAAGTGATGGGGCAACTTAATAGGCAAGGAGAGAGGAGAGGAGAAGTTATGGGGCAACTTAATAGGCTAGGAGAGAGGAGAAGTTATGGGGCAACTTAATAGGCCAGGAGAGAGGAGAAGTGATGGGGCAAATTAATAGGCTAGTAGAGAGGAGAAGTGATGGGGCAACTTAATAGGCTAGGAGAGAGGAGAAGTGTTGGGGTAACTTAATAGGCTAGGAGAGAGGAGAAGTGTTGGGGCAACTTAATAGGCTAGGAGAGAGGAGAAGTGTTGGGGCAACTTAATAGGCTAGGAGAGAGGAGAGGAGAAGTGTTGGGGCAACGTAATAGGCTAGGAGAGAGGAGAGGAGAAGTAATGGGGCAACGTAATAGGCTAGGAGAGAGGAGAGGAGAAGTGTTGGGGCAACTTAATAGGCTATGAGAGAGGAGAGGAGAAGTAATGGGGCAACTTAATAGGCTAGGAGAGAGGAGAAGTTATGGGGCAACTTAATAGGCCAGGAGAGAGGAGAAGTGATGGGGCAACTTAATAGGCAAGGAGAGAGGAGAGGAGAAGTTATGGGGCAACTTAATAGGCTAGGAGAGAGGAGAAGTTATGGGGCAACTTAATAGGCTAGGAGAGAGGAGAAGTTATGGGGCAACTTAATAGGCCAGGAGAGAGGAGAAGTGATGGGGCAAATTAATAGGCTAGTAGAGAGGAGAAGTGATGGGGCAACTTAATAGGCTAGGAGAGAGGAGAAGTGTTGGGGCAACTTAATAGGCTAGGAGAGAGGAGAGGAGAAGTGTTGGGCAACGTAATAGGCTAGGAGAGAGGAGAGGAGAAGTAATGGGGCAACGTAATAGGCTAGGAGAGAGGAGAGGAGAAGTGTTGGGGCAACTTAATAGGCTAGGAGAGAGGAGAAGTGTTGGGGCAACTTAATAGGCTAGGAGAGAGGAGAGGAGAAGTGTTGGGGCAACTTAATAGGCTAGGAGAGAGGAGAGGAGAAGTGTTGGGACAACTTAATAGGCTAGGAGAGAGGAGAGGAGAAGTGTTGGGACAACTTAATAGGCTAGGAGAGAGGAGAAGGGTTGGGGCAACTTAATAGGCTAGGAGAGAGGAGAAGTGTTGGGGCAACTTAATAGGCTAGGAGAGAGGAGATGAGAAGTAATGGGGCAACTTAATAGGCTAGGAGAGAGGAGAGGAGAAGTGTTGGGACAACTTAATAGGCTAGGAGAGAGGAGAGGAGAAGTGTTGGGACAACTTAATAGGCTAGGAGAGAGGAGAAGTGTTGGGGCAACTTAATAGGCTAGGAGAGAGGAGAGGAGAAGTGTTGGGACAACTTAATAGGCTAGGAGAGAGGAGAGGAGAAGTGTTGGGACAACTTAATAGGCTAGGAGAGAGGAGAGGAGAAGTGTTGGGCAACTTAATAGGCTAGGAGAGAGGGAAGTGTTGGGAAACTTAATAGGCTAGTTAGGAGGAGGAGAAGTGTTGGGACAACTTAATAGGCTAGGAGAGAGGAGAGGAGAAGTGTTGGGGACAACTTAATAGGCTAGGAGAGAGGAGAGGAGAAGTGTTGGGGCAACTTAATAGGCTAGGAGAGAGAGAGGGGGGTGGGAATAAGGAGGGGAGAAAGTGGGAAAGGAGTGGAAGGAAGAGGGATATGGCTGGAGGAGAGAGAGAAGTGTTGGGACAACTTAATAGGCTAGGAGAGGGAGAGAGAATGTTGGGACAACTTAAAGGCTAGGAGGAGAGGAGAAGGAGGGAATTCAACTAAAGCTAGGGAAGGGGAAATGTGGGGCA